>WTXG01000047.1:0-209167 GCA_022496185.1 Multifurca ochricompacta | reverse complement strand
ATCCATTCTTGATCCTGGTGACCTGATTTATCCTGGTCATCATCTTGACCTTGATAACTTGATTCCAATCTGTATCAATCCCTTGATCTGTCATGGTCGACGTATTGACCACGGCTTGATCCCCTTGATTTGTCGCAGTCGATGTACTGACTGTGGCTTCGATTCCTTGCTTTGTCATGGTCAACGTATTGACCACGGCTTGATTCCTTTGCTTTGTCGTGGTCGACGTACTGACCGCGGCTTGACTCCTTGATCCATCATGGTTGACGTAGTGACTGCAGCTTGACTCCTTTGATCTGTCTTGATCATCGTCTTGATCTTGACTGCCAGATTCTGTCTTGGTTGCGACCTTGATAGTTTGACACAATCATGTTTGATTGTTTATTGATTTGTCGTGGTCGAGGTACTGACTCCAGCTTGATTGTGGTTGAGGTAGACCACCAAATGGACCCCAGGTGCCAGTGATCCTGATTACCAGACCAGAACTGCAAGGTGATGAGTCGTCCCTTGTATGAAACCCAGAAAAGTCGTGACTGTTACAACCTTTACCATCCAACCCCACTTTCTTCACTCTTCCCAACGACGACCCCTCCTTACCACCTACTTTACACTTCCTGATCACGTCCCCATCCTGGGACCCATCCCATGCTCTTCTCCCATCCCCATGACCCCGATTGTACTTGTTGACTGGTTGTTTACTTATGTTTGACTCTTATCTCGTTATCCTCTTATCTTTATGACTGGACACTTACTTAATACCCTATCAGAAGCCAGGCTTTACACCCTCCGCTTTCGTATATTTGGGCCCACTTGACTCCATACTCTTATCTCCTAGACGCCCGCTAGTTTACATATATAAGTCTGCTGTAGCTACCTTGTAGACCTCAGACTCGACTTATTGAATACATCGGTGCCTGTCTTCTGGACATCCCTTTGGATCCCTGACTTGTTTGTCTCAGTGCTTTTGGCACTTTCCGCTCAACATTGTCTTAAGGAACAGCCCCTTTTGACTTTGACTCAACCCACCCGAACTCCAAGGAGCCTTATTGGTTCCTTATCTGAACCCATGAAACTGAGCTGTCACACAAGTCGTGTGGAACATCCCGCACCGGACATAACATCAAGTTGAGTCTCTCATCATGGCTTCCAGCTGCAGTCAGACACTCTTCAAAGAAGAACTCATCAAACGCAGAGACGAGCATAATCTTTCACAGCAAGTACTTGGCTCTGCCACCTGGAAGGATTTTGAGTCCGAGTTTGGATACTACGTCTATCATGACAGAAGATACCAACTGGTAGAATACGATGACGAGAAAAGAGTTTGGTATTGTATCCGATACTTGGATAGCCAACACTCTTGGGTCACTACAGGACCCGCTCCACCAGAATTTGGATTAGGACCGTGGAGAGAAAATCCCCTGGCCATTGTCATGGACTCTGAACCAGAAGAGTACATAGAAGAACCTAGTGAAGAAGCACTGGTATTAGCGTCGACTATCACCCCAGTTGCACCTGGAGTTGCCACATCCAGAGCCCCTGTGATGGTTTGACTATCCTTTTCTTTTCTTCTTGACTGTCTGGAACGACTGCATGGGCTGTATCAGCTGATCTATCTAACTAGGTTAACTGACTGTATATCACAGAGGGCACAACCCCTCTGTTGCTAGTTTGTGTCTTGGTCTAGCCTATCCTTTGTACTTACATGACGTAGTTTGACGTAGCCATGAGATCACTATGACATAGTTATGATATTATTCTACTATATCTACATCACTTTATCTTACTGGCTAGACCCTATCTCTGATAGCGACTGGACTGTATTTAACCTATGTAGTTCTGAGACAAACAGACTCTAAGTCTGTTCTCCTGTGCCAATACAGGTGTTTCACTTGACTCACAGAAAGATTCCTCTTGAACCCTCTTAAGTCGCGACTTAGAGGGACTTCGAACCCCAGTAGCTTGTGACAGGACTTAGTGTTGCTGTTCAATCTCGTATCTCGCACGTGCCCCTCTATCTTGTGTGGGCTTAACTCGACTTAGTTGTGGTCTTGATCCTGACTTAGTTACCTTGAATCTGAACGACTCTCTGGTCTTGACACAGCACGCACCTGGCTGTGACATTAGAACAGACTTACAGACTTCATAGAAACCAGAGAAACGCACCCAAATCGCAAGGAGACGACGACGCGTCCCTTGCCCCGACTCCCAACACCACGACTTCCATTCGATTTCCTTTTGTACTCCCTCCCAGGACCAGTGACAACCTCCCTCAGCATCTGAAGCGATCCGCACGTTGGCTTGAAGTGCGCGAGCAAGATGTTCCCTTCCGCGGTTACTGGGTCCTGTATCGACAGACCAATCTTGCTGTTGACTGGTACCGAGGCGTTTGGTACCACATACACCCTAATAACTTGAGTCAGATTGAAGCAGTACACATAGCACCCAAAGAAACTGGACTGAACTTACCTGAGGAACCTTTCCTCACACCCATTGCGCTCCCCACGTTACCACCAACAGCCTCACTCTTGAGCAACCCGACAACGTCAATGACGACAGCATTCCCTACCACAGTCAGTACAACCCTGGGACGACCCCGAAGGCTTTCCTTCGGAGCGTCCATCCAAACGACGACCCCTTCCCAATTCACAGGGACGGGACAAACCTTGTCAGGTGGTGGTCCACCAGGAGGTGGAGGAAGCGGCCCAGGAGGTGGAGGAGGCCCACCAGGAGGAGGCCCACTCGGTCCTGCACCAGGGTTAGTGCCAAACATCCCAGTAGCGGGACGAATTGAGGGAGCACCCCCACCTTTCTTCAAGGGAGATCGCTCCACGGCAAAACGATGGTTTGCTCAGCTTGAGTTGCACTTGTTTTTGAACAAATATGTGGCTACCATTCTGGATGAGCAGAGCTGCATAGCGTACGTCTTGGTGCTGATGAGAGGACCGAAAGTCAATCGATGGGTCGAAGAGCAGACCAGTTGGCTAGTCGACATCGCTCAAAATAGAATTAGAGTTCAACAGCTGTGGGATGTCTTCCGGCAAACCTTCATTGCTGCCTGGTCCGACATAGCAGCCGGGCAAAGAGCGCTACAAGCGCTCGAGAAATTACAAATGAAAGATGGCAACATTGATGATTATATCGCAGAGTTCCGCGATCTAGCCATTCGGGCCGAGCTGCATCTGGATGACACCAGTGTTCGACAGTACTTCTATCGCGGACTACCTACTGGACTAGCTACCACAATCCTGACCCAGGACCAGCCGCAAACGCTAGAGGAGGCCACTGACTCAGCTAGACGACACCAAGCTAACTGGGTCTTTCTCCAAGGTATCGTTGGCAAGAAAAAGAATACAGATCCGTCCCCGCGTGGAAACAAGTTCACCTTTTACAAGAAACGCGATCCTAACGCCATGGATGTGGATACCATAAAGAAGGCTGTCACTGCTGAAGAAAAGGAACAATATAAGAAGGAAGGATGTTGCTTTGAATGCGGACGACGAGGTCATCTTGTCCGCGATTGTCCAAACAAAAAACCTAGGACTAGTGCAAATGCGCCGGCTCGGACTGCCACCATCTCGGAAGTGCCGCTTGCAACTACAGCAGTACCCACTGCGCCCGCGGCCCCCTCTCCAGCGCTCACGGCACCCTCTGTTTCTGCGATTAGCATTCCCGCGTTGGCAGCTGCTCTCAAGACCATGACTGATGAACAGTGACTGGAATTACAGAATCAATTTAAAGGAGACGAGGATTTTTATATCGCTTGAATGACATGGCCTTCATTCGAGCACTAGTATCACACCATGTATTCAGATCACCACTCAGAGCAATGAAAATATCTGTTCCCCTACATGGAGTGACAAAAAAAGAGGCCCATATACAAGCACTTGTGGACAGTGGAGCCACGGAAAATTTCATCAGTTATCGAACGGTTATTAAAAACAGATTCCCAGTTAAACGTCTGACGATTCCAAAACAACTACAAAACGCAGATGGATCCCCTAACGCCACTAATAAAATCACCCAGTGTGTTGATCTACTGGTATCTACAGACGACAGACTCCAACGGCATCGCTTCTACATCGCATCCATCGGCACTGATGACATGATCCTAGGGTACCCTTGGTTTGCAGCAACTAATCCACAAATCGACTGGCAGAATGGACGACTAAATCAACAGATCCACTTCGCTCTTCCTAGCGACAGGATCCGACGTCTCAATATTGCACAAGAACTTGCCATCAAGGCGCAAGATAAAATAGACAGATCATGGGACCAGGTCGTACCTCCTGAATATCATGAACATCACAAAGTCTTTAGCAATGAGGAGGCACAGCGCTTCCCAGCACCGCACCCCTGGGATCATCGAATCGAATTAAAACCCGATGCACCAGCCACTTTAGATTGCAAGATCTATCCTCTCGGACCAGGAGAGCAAGATGCATTAAACAAGTTTTTGGAAGAACATTTGCAAAAGGGCTATATTCAGGAGTCAAAATCACCCTACGCGTCCCCCTTCTTTTTCATTAAGAAGAAAGACAGCAAGCTCCAACCTGTACAAGATTATCAAAAGCTAAATGACTGGACGATCCGTAATACGTATCCTCTTCCACTGATCCCAGAACTAATAGACCGCGTCCGCAATAGCACCTTATTCACAAAGATGGACATACGCTGGGGCTATAACAATATACGCATCATCCCAGAAGATCGCTGGAAGGCGGCATTCAAGACAAACCGCGGTCTCTTTGAACCAAACGTGATGTTCTTTGGGTTAACTAACTCTCCAGCAACCTTTCAGACTATGATGAATGCTGAATTCCGAAAGGAACTGGACGAGTGTGACGCTAACGGAAGGGCTTGGTTCACCGTTTATATGGATGATATCCTCATCCATACTGATCATGATCTGGTCAATCATCGCGCAAAAGTACATCGCATCCTGAATAAACTTAGCGATTTGGACCTCTATCTTAAACTGGAGAAATGCTCATTTGAACAAACACGCATTGAATACTTAGGTCTCATTCTGGAGGCTGACCGCGTTCACATGGATCCTGTAAAAGTAGAAGGCGTCGCCACCTGGAAAACGCCCACAAATGTCAAAGAGGTCCGATCCTTTCTGGGGTTCTGCCAGTTCTATCAACGATTCATTCAGGGATTCAGTAAAATTGCAGCCCCACTAAACGCTCTGACCAGTATAAAGAAAACTTGGCACTGGATGACAGAAGAACAAAACGCTTTCGATACTCTAAAACGACGAGTCACATCTCAGCCAGTCTTAGCCCAACCCGACTTCGATAAACCTTTCATCATAGATACCGACGCATCAGGATACACACTGGGCGCCACCCTCAGTCAAAAGGATCCCGAAGGACACCTTCACCCAATCGCTTATCTATCAAAAACACTGGATGCGACACAAAGGAACTGGGATATCTATGATCGCGAGTTATTTGCAGTCATCGTCGCACTCCACTCATGGCGACAATATCTCATGGGTGCTAGACATAAAGTCCTAATTCGTACTGATCACAATAACCTTCAATACTTTAAAGAACCACAAAAATTGAATCGTAGACAAGCTTGTTGGCTCCAGGAGCTTGCAGACTTTGATTTCTCACTTGAGCATGTCCCAGGAAAATTACACACCATTGCCGATATGTTATCTCGTCGACCTGATGCAGATCATGGCGAGGACGACAACCAAGAGGTTACAGTCCCCCCTGATGAATTATTTATCAAGACAGTAACTGACGACAAACTCCCATTTCCCTGGACGCTCTCCGAACGCCGCGAAATTCTTCAGCGGTATCATGATCACTTACTAGTGGGACATCTGGGCGTTGACAAAACGACATGAAGGATCCAACAAGAGTATGAAGGGCCAGGTCTAAAGCCGTTTGTACGCGAATACATACGTGGATGCGCCATATGTCAGGAGAATAAACCTCGACTGGTGGGGAAAGCACCGTCGTATCCCTTGGACGTACCCGCCACCACTGGTCCATTCCAGTACATGGCTATGGACCTCATTACAGATCTTCCATCGTCAGGTCGATATGATGCTGTGTTAACGATCGTCGACCAAGGATGTACGAAAGCAGCGAAATTTATACCATGTTCTAAAGATATCACTGGTGAAGGAATCGCAATATTATATTATAGACATCTATTTCCATTTTTTGGAGTCCCAAGGCGCATTATTTCCGACCGAGACCCCCATTTCACCTCCCATTTTACCCGCGTGCTTGCTGATGTTCTGCAAATTCAACAAAACCTATCGACGGCCTTTCACCCACAAACCGACAGATCTAGCGAGCACATGAACCTGTGGCTAGAGCAATACTTATGTCTTTGGCTGGGCGATGACCAATATCAGTGGCCAGATTATCTCCCTTTAGCTGAGTATGTCCATAATACCTGGTCACACGATCGAACAAAACTCTCCCCACACGAACTTCTCCACAGCGTCACTTTCGATTGGAATGCGCAAATACATGAAACGCATGTCCCCCAGGTCAACGAACGATTACAGAACTTACAAACTGCGCGCTCTTGTGCGGAGCATGCATTTTGAGCATCCGCTTTGGTTCCACTGCCCAACCCCGACTTCGTCATCAGTGAGCAAGTATGGCTTGAGGGAAAATATTTAAAAACATACTTCCCCTCGACCAAGCTCGCTCCTCGGCGTTATGGCCCGTTTACAATTACCGCACAAATATCTCCTCTCGCTTTTCGTTTGTCTTTGCCCACTCACATGCACATCCACAATGTATTCCATGCTAACCTGTTATCTCCTTATCGTGAAACAACGGCTCATGGCCCCAACTATTTACATCCCCTACCAGACCTTATCAACGAGGAAGAACAATATGAAGTTGCCGCCATCTTAGCTCACCGGTTCTTTGGACGTCAGAAGAAGCTTCAATATCTGGTCAGCTGGGTTGGTTATCCGGCCAGTGAAAACTCTTGGGTCGATAAGGACGACTGTCACGCCCCAGACCTTCTCACAAGGTACCATTCTTCGTTATCTAGGCGCCAGGGTCGTTGCCTCCCTTAAGGGGGGGGTGATTTTCGTTGGTTTTCGCGTTTTTCATAAAATTTTCGCGTTTTCTTCTCTGCAGTCCCACAAGTTGTGTCCACTCTGGCTCGTATCAAGAACCTCACTCGTCTCTCTGCCCCACGCTGATCTCTCAAACCTACCCCAAGAATGACAATGTCCCGCCCCGCTTTGCCATCTCAGACCGACACCTCCCAGACCGACACCCCACCAGTCCCCATCATCAACATTGCCTTCCTGGATCGAACTATTGCGGCTGCCAATGATGCAGCCACTCTGGGTGCCCTTTTACAACCTTCTGATGCTCCCACTCTCCCTCCGTCACCAGAATCGACTTCCACCAACTCCACACCACCTTCTCACTTTTCCTTCACCATGACTGACATCCCAGTAGAAAATATAACTCAGGCAATCACTCTGGCTTCGCAGGACCAAACGATAGACCAGGAGATTCGTTCTAGGGTGCTGACTTTGCTACAAGAAGTCAGAGCACGACTGGAGGCTGATGATTCCCCGACCGTTGACCCTGCCATGACCTATCGACCCACTTCTCTGGAGCCCGAATCTGGCCAACTCCCTGATGATGCCATAGTACAACAGACCCAACAGGAGCTCGAAGAAGAACAAGAACATGCTGCTCGATATGACCCACCCCCTCTCCCCTTCATGCGCAATCACGAACACTCGCACCACTATTTCGACCACCGCATCTCAGACAATGCTGGTCGCATCAATGTTGCTCGTTGGCTGGCCTATGATTATCGACGTCCTGACCCACGCATAGCCTTCACTATGGGGGCTCATCAACCAGTATACTACATTCCCCTCTACATCACTCCACACCCACACTTTGACCGCAGCCCCAACCCTATCCTCACATCTATGCAACAGCGACTCTTTGAAGCTGATCAGAACTTCACCACCATTGTCAATGGTGCCCTGGATGACATGGACGACCCTGGGGCCTGGGCAGAGGTGTCTCGCTACCGTTATGGTGCTCGACGTTTGGATGAAGCCCATCGAAATCTTGCACACTGGAGGCGAATGGCTGAGAGGGCCAACCAAGATATCCGCCTTGCTGTTCATGCTATGTCTCGTGGTGATGTTTATCATCAACTCTATCCCTATTTAACCTATGCATACTCCAACAACCCTCGCATGACACCAGCAGCTGCCTCCCACTTTGCGCCCCACCCAGAACTGCGTGCTGTCCTACAGGCTGGGGTATAGGTAGCTCCCATCTGCCTCGTCGTCGTCGTCTTCACATTGCCCCACCTCGTATCATAGACCTCACTGGTGATGACTAAGTGTGCTTGAGGCAAGCACCACTGTAACAGGGGGTGATGTGACGGTTTGATTATCCTTTTCTTTTCTTCTTGACTGTCTGGAACGACTGCATGGGCTGTATCAGCTGATCTATCTAACTAGGTTAACTGACTGTATATCACAGAGGGCACAACCCCTCTGTTGCTAGTTTGTGTCTTGGTCTAGCCCATCCTTTGTACTTACATGACGTAGTTTGACGTAGCCATGAGATCACTATGACATAGTTATGATATTATTCTACTATATCTACATCACTTTATCTTACTGGCTAGACCCTATCTCTGATAGCGACTGGACTGTATTTAACCTATGTAGTTCTGAGACAAACAGACTCTAAGTCTGTTCTCCTGTGCCAATACAGGTGTTTCACTTGACTCACAGAAAGATTCCTCTTGAACCCTCTTAAGTCGTGACTTAGAGGGACTTCGAACCCCAGTAGCTTGTGACAGGACTTAGTGTCACTGTTCAATCTCGTATCTCGCACGTGCCCCTCTATCTTGTGTGGGCTTAACTCGACTTAGTTGTGGTCTTGATCCTGACTTAGTTACCTTGAATCTGAATGACTCTCTGGTCTTGACACAGCACGCACCTGGCTGTGACAGCCCCTGCTTTGACAACTCCCCAGATTTCCATACAGTCCACCAGCACCGTCACCCCATTTTATCAAAGAATGTCTACTATCACTGCCCAACTCCCAGACCTGGCCCCTCCTCCCCCACCGCCCCCAGCCATGTTGCCACCAAACATTCCCCCACCATCGGGACACCTGTCAGGTGTACTACCACAGACGTTTGCCGGAGACCGATCACAAAGCAAGAAGTTTATGTTGGAGTTTACAACTTTCAAAAACTTCAACCACGATGTCTCCCAGATCATCAACCCTTTCCAACGTGCCAATCTCTTCTTATCACTGATTTGAGGAGAGGCCGTGGATGACTGGATGATGGAGCAGCTAGAATGGCTGAATGAGCAGATTGAAAGTGGATGACGCACCACTAGTGAAGGCCTTTGGGAAACCATTGCCCAGAGGTTCAAAGATGCATTCACAGATGGGCAGGCCAAGCAGAAGGCTGCTTGAGAGTTAAAAGCTCTGAAGATGGAGAAGGGAGAACTGGACGCCTACGTCGCAAAATTCAGAAGTCTGGCCAACAGGGCTGGTTATGATACAGATGAAGAGGCGACACTGGATCCCTTCTCCCAGGGGCTGCCCAACCCCCTAGTGAAGAATATCATCCAATTCCACCACCCCAATGATTGGGATACATGGGTGGATGCTGCTCGGTGACAGCAGCAAGACTACCTCGACTTCCAGACGCGCTTTGGAGTCGATACAAGAAAGGGAAAAACCTGTGACCAATGGAAGGCCACCTTCGGGATCAAACCCACTCATGCCAGTCAGAGGGATCCAAATGCCATGGATACCTCTGCCAACAGAACCAGAGCACAGGTTGCACTCACTGAAGATGAAAGGCAGACATTAATGAAGGAAGGAAGGTGCTTTCGCTGCAAAGCGCAAGGACACATGTCGAGGGAATGCCCAAAAAAAGGAGTATGAGCAGTGGAAGCAGTTGTTACACCTATCTGTAACAATCCACCAACCATTGACAAAAAGATGCCAACAAAAGAAGAAAATGCGCAAGAAATATGGGCAAATATGATGAAGGAGAGCAAAGAAGTGCGAGCCATTCTGGTAGAGAAGGCATTTGCCAAGAAGGATTTTTGATTGGCTCAAACCCATCAGCCTGGGCGCAAGCATTACATGTAACCTCTGTGTATACTAGTTGCTTCAAATCTCTGAAAATACCAGTACATTTTGAGACTACACAGAAGACGGCTGACTGTGACATCCTGATTGACTCAGGAGCCACTGATAACTTCATAAGCCCGTGAATGGCAAAAACCATGGGCTTAGGGATGCTGGCACTCCCCCAGGAAAAGAATATCTGGAATATTGATGGAACTGCCAATCGAGCAGGAAAAATTACACACTATACCGACCTCAATGTCCAAGTAGGGGAAAGGACGAACGTCATACGCTTTCTAGTCACCAATTTAGGCGAAGAAGACTTAGTTCTGGGATATCCCTGGCTTGCCGCATTTGAGCCCAAGATCAACTGGAGCAATGTGACCATGGACAAAGACTTCTACCCTGTTCTCATCACATCCATGGGGTACGACTATGCAGCTCGACACTCGACAGCACGAAAGATAGAAATGGAGCACGAAGATCCAGGTTATTGCTTCATTACCAAAGCATCGGAACTTGTGCAGAAGGCAGTGGAGGGGCATGTGGAAAAGACTTTTGAGGAGGTAGTGCTGGAGGAGTACCACCGGCACTGGAAGGTATTCTCGGAGGAGGAATCACAACGCTTTCCCCCTGCACGACCATGGGACCATGCCATTGATTTCACACCTGACACCCCATCAGCAATCGACTGTAAAATCTACCCATTGTCACAGGCAGAACAAGCCGCGCTCACGACATTCCTTGAGGAGCATCTTGTGAAAGGGTACATTCGTCCGTCCAAGTCACCATATGCGTCACCATTCTTCTTCATCAAAAAGAAAGATGGCAAGCTTTGACCTGTCCAGGATTACCAACAGATAAACGCCCATATGGTGAAAAATGCCTATCCATTGCCGCTCATATCGGAGCTCATCGATACCATGCGGGACAAGTCCTTGTTCTCTAAGATGGATGTCCACTGGGGTTACAACAACATTCAGATCAAAGAAGGAGACCAATGCAAAGCGGCATTTAAGACCAACCAGGGGCTCTTTGAGCCAAACGTTATGTTCTTTGGTCTTACCAACTCGCCTGCCACCTTTCAGTCCATGATGAACCACATTTTCTGCGACCTCATTCTTACAGGCAAAGTAGTGGTGTATATGGATGACATACTAGTGGCTACCACAAACGACCTGACCCATCATCGAGAGCGAGTGCACCAGGTGTTAGACATCCTGCGCGAACATGACTTGTACCTCAAACCGGCCAAATGCTCGTTTGAACAACAAAGCATCAAATACCTGGGAGTCATCCTAGAAGGAGGACACATGCGGATGGACCCGGTGAAGGTACAAGGGATCCGAGAGTGGCCCACACCTACGTGTGTCAAGGATGTGTGGTCCTTCATTGGATTTTGCAACTTCTATCGACGATTTGTCAAGGGGTTCTCAGGAATTGCCCAACCACTGAATGGATTGTTAAAAAAGGACATACCTTGGCATTGGGTGGATGAACAGCAGCAAGCTTTTGAACAGATCCGAAATATCGTCGGCTCTGAACCAGTCCTCCTACAGCTGGATCTGAGGAAGCCCTTTGAACTCAAAGTCGATGCATCCCACTTTGCCAATGGCACCGTATTGAATCAAAGGGATGTAACAGGGCTACTTCACCCAGTTGCCTTTTACTTGGAGACATTTTCACCAGCGGAACGAAATTATGACATCTGGGATAGAGAGTTGCTTGCCATTGTAAAGGCACTACGACATTGGCGACCATACTTGGTGGGAATGCCTCACAAGACCATCATCCATACTGATCATTCCAATCTACTCTATTGGAAGGAACCCCACAAGATTAGCTGACAGGTTGCTCGCAAAGTTTTGGAGCTGGAAGAATACAACTTCATACTGAAACATATTGCAGGAAGTCACAATGCATGCGCAGACGCCCTATCACGACGACCTGATTTAAGCAGTGGGGAAGAAGACAACAGTAATATCACAGTACTCCCGGAAGAGGTTTTTGCAAAGCAAGCAGTCGTCAGTCTTCACGACATGGACCTGTGGGCTCAGGTATCACAAAATATGAATCAGGAGTTATGCCAATCCTGGGTAGAGGCCCATAACCTGAAACAAGTTGATGGCTTATGGTGGAAGGACGGGGATCGTCTCGTTGTCACCGGTGGCGACAACATTAAGAGGGGGGTGATCCATTTTCACCACGACCTCCCTTCCGCTGGACACCCTGGCATTGCTAATACATACACCCTGGCCAAGCGAGACTATTGGTGGCCGAATATGAAGAAGGATGTGGAGGACTATGTGAAAGGATGTGCAGAGTGCCAAGCCAATAAAGTAAACACGCACCCGCACCCTCCAGCACCATTCCCAATCACGCCCACAGCCTCACAACCATTCCAAACCATTGCCATGGATTTCATCATTAAACTCCCCATTTCTAGAGGCTTTGACTCCATCTTGACCATCACCGACCATGATTGTTCAAAAGCAGCACTATTCATACCATGCAATGAATCCATTACAGCGGAAGGAGTGGCCAAACTCTACCTAGATCACGTCTACAGACATTATGGCCTCCCCAAGAAGATCATCTCAGACCATGACCCATGATTCACCTCTGCATTTGCCAAGGCACTCTGTAAAGTCCTGGATATAACTCAGAACATCTCAACGGCCTATCACCCACAGACAGATGGACAGTCAGAAAGGACGAACCAGTGGCTCAAGCAATATCTTCGATTCTGGTGCAATGGACAACAAGATGATTGGGCTGACTGGCTAGCAACGGCTGAGTTTGCACATAACTCCTGGCCCAATGGCACCACCAAGACCTCCCCATTCTCACTCATCATGGGATGGACACCCCGAACCACCTGGGCCAAGAAACCTATAAACATCCCATCAGCTGTGCAGCATATCGACCAATGGGAAGAGATCTGGAAATCGGCCAATGAGAACCTGTTGAAGGCACAAAAGGTCCTTTCAGAAAGACCTTCGAAGTTCACACCCTATCGAACCCATGACCTTGTCTGGCTGGAAGGGAAGAACATTCATACATCACATCCGACTGCCAAACTAGCACCCTGATGTCACAGACCGTTCGAGATAATGAAGAAGCTGTCAGATGTATCATACGAACTCAAACTCCCACCCACATGGAGGATCCATCCAGTCTTCCATGCCAGACTTCTGATGCCCTACAAGGAAACAGCTCTCCATGGAGAAAACTTCCCAAGACCCCCCCTGACCTTATTGATGGAGAAGCAGAATGGGAAGTGGAACAGATTCTAGACTCACTACGTAAAGGCCGAGGGCACAAGCTACATTACCTAGTTAAGTGGAAAGGATTCCCAGACTCAGACAACTTGTGGGAGCCAGCCGGGAATATCTTTGCTCTGGTCCTTATCTCGGAGTTCCATGTCCGACATCCAGAGGCGCCCAAGGACAATTAAAAAGGACCACCTTGGACCCCAATCGAATTCCCCAGTATATGCTCCCACAGCAACATCCTACCACTGAACAATCAATTATGTCTTTCATCGCTGCCTCTGCTGCCATCGACACCTTCACTGCCACCACAGTAGCTGTCGAGAACTTCCCTTCTGCTCACCCCTCCACACGTCCCTCCTCACCCATTGACTACGAGGCTGCTGAGGCCCGGGTCAAGAACCAGTCCCCCAACCCCAATGATGACTTTGAACATTGTGAAGAGCCACACCCAAATGACCTAATAGGTATGGAGTCTGATGATGAAGTACCAGAATTCCCCTTCTTCATCAACAACCTGAACTCCTCCACGTACTATCCACTCGAGATCACTCTGGGTGATGGGACTACTGCCATCGCCAAGTATATCTTCTACACTAATGGAGGGATGGATGTGGCTGGATGCATGAAGAAGGACAGTCCCATTTATGGGGCCCCAGTCTATCTGGAGGAAAGGTACACTGGTCGTTTGCATCACACAATGACTGACGAACAGCTGGGGCACCTGGCAGCCGAAGATTCGTGGGCCTTTGCCATCGACGAAGTACTGAGTGACATGCGACTTCCGCGTCTCAAAGCTGAGGTAATGAGACTGCGGAAGAATCTGACTTTGCACAATACACTCAACAAGCAGTACAAAGAACATGTGAAGATGATGGCCCGGTTGACGAACAGGATGTTCCAAGTTGAGCAGGAGTTGGTGGAGATTCAAAAGAGGTTGGAGAAAGGGGATGCATACCAGACCATTGCCGAGAGGTACGCCGACACCTATGCCTGACCCTTACCCCCACAATCATTGGGGGCTGCTCCTGTGCTGCTGCCAAACCGATTCGAGATGCCGCGGATGCATGAAAACCCTTGTGGAGAGATGTGCTGGCGTTGTGACAGTAAGTACCATATCAGTTGGAACTGTCCTCTCAACTGCAAATGGTGCCGGCACTGTCAAAGCAATCAACACTGGAGCCGGTTTTGTATCTTCCACCGCATAGGAGTCACCCTGACAATTGCCAACCCATCTGGCTGGTGTGGTAAATGCCTGTGCCACAACTCGGGGCATCGCGAACTGGATTGCCCTGTCCATGACCTATGTCGCTTGTGCAGTCAACGTGGTCCCTATGGGTTCCTCCGTACCCACAGATGCCCCCAGGACTTGGATAAGGAGAACTACACCATGGACGAGTGTAATGTAGCTGATGATTATCTGGAGCTCATACAAGATGATGACGGTACGAGTCGTTTCTAGCCGGGTCTGCTAGAACCAGAAGAGGGGGTGATGTTACAACCTTTACCATCCAACCCCACTTTCTTCACTCTTCCCAATGACGACCCCTCCTTACTGCCTACTTTACACTTCCTGATCATGTCCCCATCCTGGGACCCATCCCATGCTCTTCTCCCATCCCCGTGACCCCGATTGTACTTGTTGACTGGTTGTTTACTTATGTTTGACTCTTATCTCGTTATCCTCTTATCTTTATGACCGGACACTTACTTAATACCCTATCAGAAGCCAGGCTTTACACCCTCCGCTTTTGTATATTCGGGCCCACTTGACTCCATACTCTTATCTCCTAGACGCCCGCTAGTTTACGTATATAAGTCCGCTGTAGCTACCTTGTAGACCTCAGACTCGACTTATTGAATACATCGGTGCCTGTCTTCTGGACATCCCTTTGGATCCCTGACTCGTTTGTCTCAGTGCTTTTGGCACTTTCCGCTCAACATTGTCTTAAGGAACAGCCCCTTTTGACTTTGACTCAACCCACCCGAACTCCAAGGAGCCTTATTGGTTCCTTATCTGAACCCGTGAAACCGAGCTGTCACACAAGTCGTGTGGAACGTCCCACACCGGACGTAACAGCGATGACCACACAAGAACCCTGAACCCTGACCTTGAAGGGATATGTCTCTTGAAGACCAACCTCGACATTGAAACCTGACAGAAGAGTCAGAACCTGAAAACCAGAAATGACTCACCAGAATTGCAAGGCGACAACAACACGTCCCTTGCCCAAAGTCCAGAAGTGCAACTCAGCGCGTGAACCCCAGACCCCTCCATTGGACGACACGTTCCTTGAATAACAGTCTCCAGAACGAAACCTAATAGAACAGGACTCCCCAACCAGAAACTGAAGACATACCACCTGAAAACCAAAACCGCCTTACATCACTCGCCAGTGATCCCCGACTGACAGCATCCAGAGTAACAGACCTGTGAACCCCAAGTTCTTGAAACCCAACTTGAAGCAACCTTGCTTCACAAACAGACCATTGAATCCATCAAAAAGAAACTTGACATCATGACTTCAAAGTCCCAGTTTGACATCCCGAGCCCACACCATCAATAACATTGCCGCACATCTAAAGAAGACAACTTGAAGCAATTAGAATTGCCCCAGAAAGGAACAGGATTAAACTCACCTATAGATCCAATTCCACAACCATCCAGAACAAACGGTCTTGAATTACCCACATCCTTGCTTTGAAGAGGGAAGGAAACATCAATGACCTAGCCACACAACAGAGAACGGAACAAGCACTTCTGCAGAGCGACCCACTGCCAAAACCAACCAGAGTTTGCCATGGGAAGACAAGACTGGCTCAAAGGAAAACATTTCAAAACGCATTCTCCTTCTTCCAAGCTGGCACCACGCTGATTGGGACCATTCACAATAAAAGACCAGATATCTTTCAAATTGCCTGCCAATGAGAGTTACCAGCCCACATGAAGATACACAAAGTATGTCTTGTGGACCCCTTATCACCTGACCATGAGACAGACCCATGGAGTACATTACCCGCGCCCACTGCCTGATCTCGTCAATGACGAAGAAGAATACGAAGTCAAGCGCCTTATCAGGCATTGATATCATGGCCGTGTGAAGACACTACAGTTCTTAGTCCACTGGAAAGGTTACCCTTCGAGCGATGACTTTTGGATGCCTGCCGCTCCGACATCGATGCATCGGGGATGCCGCAAGCCTTAGGAGGGGGGTAATTATTCCATCTGTGACTCAGTGTTTCTCCATTCACTCTACCCTGGCACACATCAAGAACTTTACTTGCCCTTCTGCTCAGAACATCCATCAAACCTGCCAAACACCTAGAACGTTGCCTCTGAAGACTCTTGCCACCAACATCTCGACCGACAATGAAACCCGAATCCAGTGTATCTCAACAGCCCTGGATGCTGCCAACAAAACAGCAATAACATTCCCACAGCAGCACCGATGCCACCTCCCACACCAGCACCACCGAATGAAGACCTGATTGTTACAAGAAGTCGGAATGCGCTTGCCCAACACATACACGCTACACAGTCCAATGACAACCCAAGAATCAAGTATCGACTTGACTCTCCAATTCTGCCGACCCCGCAGCCATGTCAGTCGACAACAGATCATCATAGGTACACCCACCCTGGGCCGCCATTCATTCGAAACCACATCCACTCGATGCACTACCAACACCGATGCATTGGGAGTAATGAAGGTTGCATCTTGCATGCCAGGTTCGTAAGCTTTAACTACCGACAATGTAACCCCCAGGTTCTCGCCACAATGGGCAAGAACCAACCACTCTTTGCCATTGCGCTCCACACTAGAAACCACTCTTGAACCCCGCAATGTCCCAATCCTTCGATTTCATGCTTCCAACAGCGACTCAATGCCTCACACTGAACTGGTCAACACCACACTTGACAACTTACACAATCTGAGAGTTTGGGCTGAAGCGACAAGATTCTGCATGACAACCAATGACCTAGACAAGGTGCATCAATATCTTGCCATGGCAAAGAACTCATTTCACCCCACACACCCAAGAATGTCAACCTCAAAGAACCTTCGCTGCCAGGACCTCAGCCAGCTGTCTGTATGAAACCACGTCCATTCCACACATTGCCAATACCGCCACATCAAGGACAACAAAGGCTGCATACTCTGCAAGTTTGCATTTGCCCTCCATGCCAAGAATCACTAATGAGACCCCGACACTCTACACTGAGTGGATCAACACCGTGCTGGATGACCTCCGCAACCCTGGGGTCTGGGCTGAGGTGACAAGATTCTGCACTGCGACTAACGACTTGGACGTAACCCAGCAGGCCATGACCGCCACATGAAAGCAAATAGAAATAACAGTCCAGAAGGTATGAGCATCGACACAAGCGCTGACACGATGCAATGTGTACCACCAAATTAATCCACACCGCAAGGTCTGTGCAGCATCCGAAGCTGCACAACGTCCCTCAAGCTGGAGGACTGGATGATACTCGACAACCACCCAATGACTGCACATGCCGCGACCACGAACCCTGCTGCCACTGACATTCAACGACATTTGGGGGCAAATGTCAGCCTACAGAAGGGGTAATGTGACACTTTCTTGCTAGTATTTCACATTTTCTCTCTTTTTTGTCTTCTATGCCCCTTTCTTTCACTGTATACCTTATCAGATCCACTTATCTGATGGCCATAGTCTGGACAAGGGATTCAACTCCCATGTCATCTGATTGATGATCTCATAGTTGATGTCATAGACCTTGTACCAATCAAAGGTCCTTAGGAAGTCCCTTCAGCCCTCTTCCAAGATGTGACTTGAGAGGGTTTGGCTCACCAGTAACTCCAGCAAAGGCTCTTGCCTTGCTATCTGAAAACCCTGACTTCACATGCAATGTCCAGACTCATTGCCTTGATCCATACCAGCCATGCATTGTGACATCTTGACTTGACTTGACACTTGCATCTCTTGACTGACTTGATTGACCTTGACCCGAACCTGAACTGACGCACGCCAAAGGACCTGTGTGTGACACTGCTACTAACCACAGTCAGTATAACCAGCAACTTGATTGTTTCACCAATTGTGCTTCTGCTGGGTGGTCCTACTACAAGCAAGTATGTACCTTTAAATACCTGTAGAGAGACCTAATAGAAAAGCAGTTATGAAGTAGAATTAAGGAAGAAAGAAGTTAAGGTGGTGAGAGGCAAGATGAAAGATAGCAATAAAGACAAAACCAGATGAAACCAGAAGAAAATGAATGAACAGGCTGGCAGCCTGGAGCATGAAGAGAGCAAACTGGTCCAGCCAGAAGTGGTGACATTTGAGAGAAGGGCATTGAAGGCAGAAGGTAAGGCAGGCCAGAGCAGACCAAGGCAGATAGTTTTGGGCTCAGAGCTCATGCTATCCCTACAGCACCATGCCAATTTCCTTCAGAATTCCTATTTAGATGTACTATATCAGTTACTAAATTAAAGTAAACAAATGCATTATCTTGCAATGTGATTTAATCACATGATTGATCTGAGATGTATATTGTAATGCCTGGTGCAGGCAGTCAGCACAACATGTGGACAAGTTGCATAGTGTAACTACAAGGTCAGGTGCACACTGCATTACTAGTGTATGGAGTCAAGGGACAAGTCAATACTAAGGAGCTAATCCCCTAGTACTGTTGAGTGGACAAGTGCCAGAAGCACTGAGACAATTCTTGTGAAACAGGCATGTGCGCAGCATACTGACTGTAAAGTTTTAGCGGGTAAGGCTAGACAAAGAAAGTTACTTCAGAGGTTAGAAGAACTCTATTAACTATACTACTGACCTAGACAAAGAAAGTTCTATGTATGAACGTCAGCCTAATAGTAAAGTAGATAGTAAAGAGGAACTTACACTTCAGAGGTTAGAAGAACTCTGAAGTGAAAGAGACGAAACAGACACCCTTATATACCCATAGGGGCCAGGGGAAATGGTCTGTGCGCACTGGGAATAAGTCCACAAGTGCCGGACAATAAACATGAGGGAGAAAGGCCATTGGCCACTACAGAAATCACATGTTACATGGTGTATCAGTCAGCTACTGCGGAATGTGAGAAAGAAAGTAATAAAGATAATGTAAATAGTCCGAAACTCCGGTATCTAATCTAATCTACAAAGTAGCTAATCTAATCACCTGATGCCTGAAGCATCACCAAACATCTTCTGTGTTCAACATCCCTCCATGCTGAAGGCATCTGGTCATAGATGGGAAATGAGTTGGATGAGCACACTGCCATCACAATTGAATGAGCATATCGCCAGCCAGAGATCCAACTTCTCTAACTCTTCTGAGTGCGAGAGAGGCATGGTGTTCAGAGGCATATCGCGGTGATTCGCTTATGCAAACTGAAACCATACACACCTCTTGCATCACTCTCGAAGTGAGAGTTTTCTCATGGTGGGAAAGTGAACTGGTATACAAAGTCTCCAGATTCCAGCTCTCTCATTCCAGCATAAGTCCAAGTCCATTTACCATGGTTTCAAACGATGCTCTTGGTAGAGACTTAGTGAAGCCATCTGCCAGCATCTCACCTGTGGGGTTCGCACTAACTCAATTGTGTGCGATTCAATGTACCCCCTAATGGCATGGTACTTGATAGGTATATGCTTTGACCGCCTTCCTGTGACTGGGTTTAATGCCAAATCTACGGCACCCTTGTTGTCACAATGGAGTAGTATAGGGGAGGATACCTCATACCCTAATTCCTCCATAAAAGTCCTGTACCACGCTGCCTGATTTGCAGCCTCAGAGAGGCTCATATATTCGGCCTCAGTGGTGGACTGTGCTACTGTTTTCTGTTTTCTGGAACACCATGAAATGGCACCATTTGCCAAGAAAAACAGTAGCCTGAGGTAGAGTGGCAGTCCTCTTGATCTCCCCATGAGGAATCTGCAAAGCCATGAAGGCCACTCTCCCCATTCCCTCCAGAATACCGCAACTTGCAGTCTTTTGTACTATTAAGATACTTTAAGACATACTTTGCAAGTCGCATATGATCTTGAGAGGGGTTGGAAGCGTATTGACTAAGGCGCGCCACAGCAAAACTGATGTCGGGTCTGCTTCCAATCTGCACCCATAGCAGAGACCCCATCAACTGTTGGTACTTCTTTATTTCAGAAGTAGATGCCTGGCCATCAAACTTGACCAGATGTACATCAGCGCCAGAGGGAAGAGGAGTATATACTCGGTTGGAATCCCTCATCCCAAACTTCTCAATAATAGATAAAACGTAGGCTGCTTGGTCAATCTCCAGTGTCTTATTAGGACGATCCCTGGTGATGTTAACTCCAAGGTATGACTGGATTTCTCCCAAGTCAGTCATCTCATATCGATTAGATAGAGCTGACTTCAGCCACGTTATCTTATCATTGGAAGACCCAAGTATAGTAATGTCATCTACATAGAGAATGACATAAAGTGAATCACCCTCCTCCTTTTGATGAAACACGTATACTCCTGCATCAGAGTACGTCCGAGTAAAGCCCAGTTCATTAAGAACTGCATGGAATTGTAGATTCCATGCTCAGGATGCTTGTTTGAGGCCATATAATGCTTTTTGTAACCTACAAACTTTGGATTCTTGACCAGCAACGACGAAACCAACTGGTTGCTCCATATATATCTCTTCATCCAGATCGCCATGTAGGAATGCCGATTTGACATCCATCTGGTGGATTTCCCAATCCTCTAGCGTAGCTAATGCTAGTAGTAGTCTCAATGACTCAAATCTGGCACTGGAGAGAATGTTTCGTCGAAGTCCACTCCTTCTATTTGAGTGAATCCTTTTGCCACGAGCCTAGCACGAAACCGTCCATCCGGTTTCAGCTTAAAAACCCATTTTGATTTTACGCCTTTCTTCCTTTGGAAGATCCTCAAGGCGCCACACATAAGTTTATCTAAGGCATCAATTTCATATTTACATGCCTCAAGCCATTCACTGGCATTGTCAGACTGCATTGCCTCCTGAAAAGTCAGGGGATCTCTGTAAGAGACTCCTGCGGCATTAAGCAATTCCATGTGCCCAAGTCTGGAAGAACCCTGCACAAACTCAGCATTATCCTCATTATAGAATCGAGGATTCATTCGACGCGAACGTTTGGGACGGGCAGTATCAAGATCTAGATCTTCCTGCACAGCCCTGTCACGTTGCTGAGAGCGTGGACTTTCCCTAGTAAATACTGGTTGGGAAATTTTGCCAACATTCTTCTTAGATTGTCTTTTGGCATGGGTTCTTTGGGGGAGTTCAGATGGTTCCATGATCTGGGATGGAGGCGTCTGATAGATAGTTATGTCGTGTGTCTCATTTTCGGGTGTGGTAGGCTCAGGATTTATTGAGGAGGTTCCACTACCTCCTGTTCCTCAACCTCGGTGTCCTTGTCTTCAGGGCCTGAGGAACTGTGGCTATTGCTGGTTGAGGCTGGACAGGCCTCTCTACTTCTAATACAAAAGGCGTAACTTTTTCCTTTTGTTTTCCCTTGCTGTCCTTGGCAAGGTTGGATGGGAAGGATCCTTCATCAAATGTCACATCTCTTGACAATACGAAGGATCGAGTATGCATGTCCCAAAGAAGATATCCTTTAGAGTGGGGTGCATACCCGACAAAGACTGTCTCCCTGGCTTTATGATCCAGTTTACGTCTTTTATCCTCTGGGACAGTGTAATAGGCTAAGCAGCCAAAGATCTTAAAGTATGAAACATCTGGAATGTCCCCATCCAGAAGTTCAAGCGGTGTCCTCCACTTATTAGAGCGGATAGGCGTTCTATTATATATGTGACAGGCTGTTCGCACTGCACATTCCCAGAAACCAAGGGAAAGACCAGCATGATGCAGCATACTGGTGGCCTTTTCCATGATGGTTCTGTTGAACCTTTCAGCCCTTCCATTCTGTTGTGGGGAATATGGCATTGTCAATTTATGCTCTATGCCAGCCTGCTCAAGTATTGACTTCAGCTCCCTATTACAAATTCACCACCTCGGTCTGTGTGTAAGGTCTTTATTTTCCTGTCTGTTTTATTTTCCAGGAATGCCTTAATGTTACAGAAGACCGAGGTAAAATCACTTTTTGCTTTCATAGTAACAACCAAAGCTGTCCTGCTAAAGTCGTCTATGAAAGTGGCAAGTATAGGTTCCCTTGAATTGAACTACATTGTAAAGGACCAACTAGGTCACTATGAATGACTTCCAAGGGTGCTGAAGCTCTCTTTTGAGAGGGAGGGAATGGAAGACGGTGTGATTTTCCCATTTCACAGCCATAACACGGCTTGTCTTCCACCTGGCTATTATCTATGCTAAGGCCTTTTACAGCTTAGGAGCATGTCTTTTGAGGGCCTCTTTTGACATATGACCCATGCGCAAATGCCAGGTATCAAGGCTACTTGATGCAGATTTGTGGGACGCAGTATTTAAATTCTGCATAGTTTTCCCAAAGACCCAATAGAGTCCCATAGCCTTGACACCTTCCGCTATAATTGCATTATTGTACTTTATTTTGACCTCAGATGGAGAGAACTCCACTGAACCGCCTTTGTCTGTGATGCAGCTTGTCGACAGTATTCTCTCACTGCCAGGCATGTAAAAGACATTATTTAACTCTAACTCATAATTATTTCGAGTCTTGAGTATGATTTGCCTGTTCCTTCGACTTGGACTATGGATCCATCACCTATTGTCACCGAGTGCCCCTTGTGAGGGTAATACTCAGAGAAATCATCTAAGTATGGTGTAAAATGAGTGGTGGCTCCGCTGTCCATCATCCAGGGGTTGCTGCCATCATCGACCTCTTGTGTATGTTCGGTCATCATATAAAGTGAAATGCGAGGTGTCTCATGCACCTCCTGTATTCTGCCACTACCATTAATTACGGTAGCTACTTGTGTGGAGTTTGTTTGTACACTGGGGCCTTGCCCCTTCCTCTTGTTGCCCTTTTTGCCTGCATCAGCATTGGCTCTGTCCTGTTTCCTCTGCCAACATTCATTAGCCTTGTGGCCCGGCTTCTGACAGTAGAAGCAGGTGACATCATTGGACGATGATGCACCTGCAGGAGGTGGCATGAAAGATACTTGTTTTTTGTTTTTATTTTTGTTGACATGGGCTGCCTTGTTAAGGGCAGCCCCAACACCACTTCCTGCGGGGCCGGCTAGTTGGCTTTCCTCATTTAGGAACCTTTGTACAAGGTCCTGAGGGGAAAGGCGGTCAGGAGCACCTGACACCAGGATTGAGCCAGCAATGGCTGAGTAGGATGGAGGTAGGGATTGGAGCAATATGAAGCTCATCTGGAGATCAGAGATCTCCATCCCATTTTCCTTGAGGGTACTCCTCACATCCAACACACGCTGCAACTGGGGTCTGAATTGTTTGCCCTCCTCCAAGCGGAAGGAGGACACAGAACACCACAAGTTGTAGGTGGCCATGCTACCTACTGAGCCATAGAGCGATTCCAAACACTCATACTTGGCATTGACAGAAGGATAAGTTCTGTCAGAGGCAATTTGGGAGTATGTTTCTGGCGATGTGACCATCACCAGAACTCCCATGAGGACTTCCTCCACCCTATTCCATTCTAGGTACATAGGCTCAGACCAAAGCGAAAAACGCTTGGCATATTCGTCATCCTTTTCTCCATCCTCTGGCTTCGGAGCATTGAGGAATTCAGGGGCATCATGTGTAATGTGCCTCTTCATCCCATTTATCCTTAGCAGGGCGGTGAAAGACACCGACCACTGCTGCCAGTTGGAGCCATCAAGTTTGTCGAACTTGAAGGTGGGGGGAAGACGATGGAAGACATTGAGATGATTTAAAAAAGGTTGATCCTGGTTCCAAGGAGCAGTTAGAACCAGTTGTCCAGGTCTCATTTAAGAGGGCCTGTCCATTCTGTGGCGCTATGCTTCAGAACTTAAAAAAGTCCTGCCTCTGATGTGCAACTTCTAAGTAGTATAGTAGGCTGTCTAACCCCATTCTACAACAGATCCCAAAGCCACATCAGGCGGATACTGTGTAAATAGAAGGGGAGTCATGTCATGGAGGAGCCAACCGCAAGTTCCACTAGAGACAAAGGGTATAGAGCCCTTCCTCTAGTGCTGGTGGTGGAGTCCATGATTAAGCCCTAGATGATTGGGGCCATGACTATAGTAGACTATTAGGTTTCCTCTAGTTGGGGCGGACCCCCAATGAAAGCAGCGGGTACTTCTGCCTAGAGACAAAACCCTCTAGCTACTGTGTAAATACTATAGTAGTTCAAGCCTACTTGTATCGAGCCCAAGTGTCATGGGAGTGACTACCCATGCCTTGTTCTAGACCCTAAACTCTACCAGCAGGTCGCTAAACCTGGCTTATGGATCGAGCCAAGCATTGACTGAACCTATAGCCTCAAGCCTTCTGGGCAAGTGGCCTACTAAGTCTATGGATGGGACGAAAACCCAGCTATAACTATGAATACTATTTACTTAGAGCGCACATGAGGAACTCAAGGTGTTTCACCCGCTTAGGGTCCCTCATCACCTTTTGCAAGAATCCCCTGAGGGACTAGCCAGACAGATCAAGGTGGGCACATAAAGCACACCACCTTGTGGACAGTTAAGGGCAAGTGAAAAGGAAATCGAAGCTCACTGTGACTGTGATTGGGAAAGGCGAAGTCTTGAAGCAGTGAGCTTGAAGAAAGTGTTGGACTGATCAAAAGAAAAAGGAGACAGATCAGTTAAGTGTGCTCAGGGCCCATAACCTGTGAAACAGGCATGTGCGCAGCATACTGACTGTAAAGTTAGCGGGTTAGGCTAGACAAAGAAAGTTACTTCAGAGGTTGGAAGAACTCTGTATTACTATACTACTGACCTAGACAAAGAAAGTTCTATGTAAAGAATGTTAGTCTAATAGTTAAGTAGATAGTATAGAAGGCACTTACACTTCAGAGGTTGGAAGAACTCTGAAGTGAAAGAGACGAAACAGACACCCTTATATACTCTTTAAGAGGTGGTCTGTGCACTGGGAATAAGTCCACAAGTGCCGGACAAAGTCCAAATAATAAACATGAGGGAGAAAGGCCATTGGCCACTACAGAAATCACATGTTACATGGTGTATCAGTCAGCTACTGCAGATTGTGAGAAAGAAAGTAATAAAGATAATGTAAATAGTCCAAAACTCCGGTATCTAATCTAATCTACAAAGTAGCTAATCTAATCACCTGATGCCTGAAGCATCACCGAACATCTCCTGTGTTCAACAATGTTTTGGTATTGTTTCTCTGATGTCTCTTTTGTGATAATGTACCTACAATTACATTTATTGAGGGAGTTCATGTTCCAGTATGCCCTGTTTACACCAATCACACTCACAGAAGCAAATGCAATGCTTGAAGTCCCTCTATGAGTTTCAGATTATGGCTGGTAAAGTAGATTGTTGGGTATTGTACTCATAAACTACATAAAAAGGTGTAGAATAGCCATAAGAATACACCTATTCATTGCTTTATCACTCTAAGCTTCTTGCTCATGCTACCCTGGTCAACTTTATTTTCTCTAGTAATATTGTCTACTACTGTATACCGTAAAACGGCTGTACCGTACCTGTACCATACTGTCAGCAATCTGGTGAGTACCAAAAATGGAAGGTGTACAGGTCAGCCGTACCCATCCTTCACTGTCAAATAGACAGCCATCACTGTCAAATGGATGGCACACAGCCCTACTGCATATTATGTACAACTTGTGTAGTTTTTTTCAATCAGATTTTTCCTTCCCTCAATCCCCTCCAGATCAATGCTTCAAGTCTCTGCATATATGTACTTTCTCTGCCAAAAGCCATGGCTTGGGCCAAGTTGTTTGTGGTGGCTTTGGCTCAGCCCAGACATCAGGAAAGCCAAAGCCACCCCAGGCCAAGCCAGGCCAGAACATCACTACACCCAAACTATTGAACTCCAGAACAACTAAGCTAACAAGCATAACATGCACACAACTTTTGAAGAATTGTACAACAGTCTCACATATACAGATCTTATGGTCAACTAATTGTAGTGGCTATTTTGTGAAATGCATGCTATGTGAAGTTGATGCAAGCAATGGGCACTACTCTTGGTTTACCATAGCGGACACCATCAAACAATTGGTGCTGATGGTCCGGAAGTACTGGTTGACTTCTCCCAGCCCATCTGTGCCGGTGCGCCAAATCCTTGAATTATTACATCGGCGCAGTCCAAACCTGTTAATGCTCCCCCGACTCACCGAATGGCGGATGCGAATTTTGAACAAATATTTGGTGGTTAATACATCACAGTCGACTTCTCTCAGAACGTGGCATCGGTCTGACCACCTTAAAACTAATATACCCTCTTAGAACCGGAATATGGTGCGCAGTAGCTGTAACCTGTGGAATACCACTAACGGCACTTCTGCATACGTCCGCGATGACTCTGATCAGTTGAGTCCTGGAACTTCTTAGCTGGCGTCATACGGTCCATACATTCAATCCTCCCGATCCCGTGATCTGCACCTCCTGTGTTTTGACTGGATCACATGACAGGTTAGCCCCATGACTCATGAGCCGGTGTGTAAGGCTCGGAGATTCCGTGAATCGGCCAACTCACACACTCCAGCTCGGTGATAATCAATCCAGCGTTACGAGAGATTTCTTGCGGCTGCACCTCCGGCCTCGTCAAAGAGCTTTTCCTTATTTCTTCATACATGTATGAGGATTTAGGCTAGGCTTAGAATGCGACTCCGCGGACCAAATCTACGGCATCCTTATTACGGCACCAGAGCCTCCACCAACGCCATGTACGCCCATTCACGAAATGCGTGTCAATTATGTCTGTCTAGGCAAGGCTACCGATGAACGAAAATGGAAGGTGCGCGGTTCGCGGTGCCCGTCTTCCGCCGAGTCCGGCGAACCAGCTGATGAAGCAAAGTACATGGGCTTCTTTAAAAGTTCAAGTTAGGCTTTTTACCCATCCTTCGCCCGTGTCGGACCGCTGTCGAGCACTCTCAATCGCAACCCGTTCGTGTCCTGCCCGCTGAATCCCCAAAATAATTACGAATCCCCTGGACTTGCAGTTCCCGTGACGAACTATGCGTTCGGTTTATAAACCCCTCGGTTGAATCTGGGACTAGACATCAACAACTTTTAAGCCCTCCTACTCATACATACCATGGTCAGCAGCACTACAAGAGTTTGGTTCATCACAGGTATGACGCCTCACGTCTTCGACATTTCAACATCCCTCACCTTACACTCATTCCAGGCGCGTCGGCGGGCCTGGGCTTGGCACTCACGCGTTCCGTTCTTGCTCGCGGTGACTATGTTATAGCGACTGCACGGTCGCTGAGGTCTTTCGATGAACTGCGTCAAGACCCGAAGATCGACGAGACAAGACTTAAGTTTTTGGTTCTGGATGTCACCTCACCAATGGAGGAGATAAAGCACGTCGTGGAGGAGGCCCTGGGAATCTGGGGTCACGTCGATGTCCTTGTCAACAATGCAGGTACACTAACCTATGGCGCCAGCGAGGAACTTGGGTGAGTGATGTTCCTCTCCTTGGAAAATCGTATGAGACACAAGACCCGCGAATCTATAGTGCTGAAGGAGTTATGAAAGATATGAAAACAAATTTTGTCGGACCCATGAATGTCACCAACGCCGTCCTTCCATACATGCGCTCGCGGCGTGATGGTACCATCGTTTTTGTCGGAAGCCGTTCCGCTTATCGGACTCAAATGATTGTGAGAAAGTTCGGCCTCTGCATTATTTGTTCTCTGCTCACCCCAAGTGTGCTTTTAGGGCGTGGGTAAGCATTGAATCCAAGTTAGGTTCACACGATCGCTCAACCCGACCTTGTTGTCACCACCAGCGTCCTATTCTGCTTCGAAAGCAGCCCTCCACTGTACATCTCACGTCTTTATCTCTCATTTCCATACGCTGCTGATGTATCACCTTGTTCTGCTTCCAGCGTACGGGGAGACGCTCGCCGCTGAGCTAGAATACTTCAAGATTCGCGTGATAATCGCCGTCCCAGGTGGCTTCGCCACCAAGATCAATGCCCCAAAGCGCTCGGGTAGGCCACTTGAGGGCTACGAGGTAGTACGCGACCACATGGACAATACTGTACCGAAGTATGTCCAGATCCCGAAGGGTGACCCTGCGTTAGGCATGGGCGCCCTCGTCGATGTCGTGCGTGGCGAAGGCCGCGCCGCTGGTCGTGGCCCACCCCCACTCTGGCTGTTCCTCGGGGAGGACTCCATGCTCGACGTGCGCGCTCGCGTGGAGAAGATACAGTCTACTCTGGATGAATGGAAGGATGTGGGCTCGAATCTGGGTCTTCCCGTAGAGCAGCTTTCGGCTTGAAAAATCTAAATTGTCATTTTATTCCCCAGTAACGCTCTGTAGATAATAGTAGTACTATGCCGTACTGTGGCACTTGAGGGGTCAGTGTCTGGGTGCTGGTGTCTGGTCTGTCTGGTCTAGCCAGGTAGAAAATATAATCTCTAGTAGACAAGAATCTCTCAAAGTCCAAATAAACGCTCTGAAACGTCCTCTGATCATCTGGCCATTCTTTGTCATTTTTGGTATCAGGTTGAGATGCTGCATACTTTAAATCAGCAGTCTTGTTACAACCCTTGCCTAGTCATCTGCTTTTCTTTAATTTACATGACACGGATCCTTGTGACGGTTCCAAGGTCTTGTGCCCTGGGTAGATTGGCGTGTATCGCGAGGCGAGAATCCTAGCCCCCCCCCCCCTGAAGTCTTGTCCGCTCTGTCTAAACATACGAGAGAGGAGGGGAGCGATTAAGTAAGCCCAATCACCGAACTGTTTCCGAGTGTCGGCTCAACGGCTTAAGATATTCAAATCCGTCTCGCATGCCTCTATCCTAAGTGGAGAGCAGAGAAGCATGAAAAGTGACGCTTCGGAATATATTGTGATGTATGTCTGTGCGTCTGTGCGTTGCATCGTGCTGTTCCATTCCCTCCGCTCCGCAACATCCGCAAAGTGTAGGTCACAAGATGACAATATCATCCCGCCGCCCCATGCAACTCCAACATCCATCCAACAACCCCGTCATGACCCAGGGTGTTGGTGAGGTGATATTATCTACGTAGCTGATACATGCAGCATCATTGCTAACCTCGATGTAATCTTCATTCGTTGGTCTCGTAATGATCAAACTTGAGACTTTTTTACACCCGAACCTGAGCCACGGTTCCTCCATATTAGCGTATGCGACGAGGGAGAGAGGTTAAACGAAAAAGAAGCAACGCTAACGCTCTCGCTGGAGTACCCCTTATCGAGGAATTCCCAGTACCAGTGTATCGTAGTAGACGAGACAATCCCCAAAAGAGTGCCCTTTTGACGACCACTCCTCCTTCGGATGGTAAGCGCTAATGGCGGTGCCCCCAGCCTCGCCTCCTCACTGCAAACCCTGCACCCGCAGTAGTCAAAGTTCACGCCCACCCTCCACGGGGACAGTTCTTACAAGTCTATCACTGTTACTTCCAATATGAGCCTCGATCGCAACCTCTTCACTCTCAATATTGTCCCAAATGAAAATGACACCGCCGTTCAGGACCTTGTCCTCCCGTCCGGAATAGCACACTATCATAAACAAAGGGAAAGAGGTTCATCTTACCGAATCAATCTATTCGGTACGTTGCGTATTATGGTCTATATCCCAGTCTCCTACCCAATATCCCAGATCCAATGTCCCAAAGTCTGCTTGCCTCCGCGACGGCCCCACATGCATCGAGCAAGCACAAGATGATTGAGCTCTACAATCCCACTCAGGTCATAGAATTCAAATCCATTGGGACACTCACCTTCCGGTGGAGTTTCAGATGGGAAGAGTCAGTGAGCGTATCGCTTGGACTTCCACCTGTTTTTATCACTTGCCCTGATACAGGCATGATTTCGAGTGGAAGCGGGAAGAATGTTTTCTTGTTCGGAAACCAGATCCAGCAGTCCTTGTCGCGATCATAAAAGATTCCCCCGGGAAAATGAGAACCTCGACGATTCAAATTCTAGATTACAATATTAATCGGCATGTTTTCAGTGCACTGCATTGTGGAATGTGGTTCTCAACGTTTAGTAGGTTTGACATAGCGGACCGGAAAGGCTTAGAGATCACCATCCTTACCACACTTCTCACTATACAAGATATGAGTGCTATGAACCACGCTCCGTCCCAGCACATAGCCCTCTTGCCTCCTGTGAAATCCGAAGCCCCTCCATCCCCTCCGCCGCGCCCCACCCCAAAGACTGGCATTGATCGTATTGCAGAGATGCACGCGCTACGCTATGAGCCAAATGAGGTTACGGTCAACGAAGAAGGCTCAGTTGAAGATTACGGCGAGTATGCAGAGTGCCTACTTGCAGTACGCCATATACGCATCCGGTAGACCACTGTTTTGATCACATTTCCCACAGGATGATGCAATGTTATTCATCACCGTTCGCTCCGCCTCACCTGCCGACGTACCCAAGGTCCTGCAAGTGGTTGAGCAGGTGAAGCGTTTAAGGCACAAACGCGGTACTACTTCCATTGTTCCTGTTGCACATATCACGAGCACCTCTCATCCATCTCAGAGGTTATTGCAGGGACCTCATCTGAAGAATTACATCAGTATGTCGTCTACGATACTCAACTAGCCGGGCCACGGCGCATTAAGCTCGATGACCCGGAGCCAAACACCTATACGCCTCCCTCAAGCCTCACTGTGCACCTGAGCAAGATATCCATGCCTGAGCTATCCCCGCGTCCTATGGCGCCAAAAGATCGTCCCGTCTCAGGTCCGCTCCCAAAGGCTTTCCCAACACCGTCCCTGCAGTCGGTATTACCTAGAGGGAGTCCCGGATCGCCGCCACTATCAAAGCAGCACCCAGCTTCGCTACCGCACCGCATGCGACCGAAGACGAACAATACGCTCCCCGCTCTGGCGACCCTCCTTGGGTCGCCGCAACCGAGAGGTCACTCGATGGTCTCTGATTCCGGGACTCTGCCATCACAGCAGCAGCAAGCGGCACGACTCGGCAGCATGTGGGGCCGAGCTCGGAGGTAGATGTCTCGTAACATGTTTAGGGTTTCCATTTCTTTTGCCTTCTCGATCAGCATCACCTTCACCACCTGGATATAATTGAACCTGGCCTATGCTTTATTCTACTGGCCGGATAGTTTACTCAGCCTTTCTCCCTTGGAAATATTAGTATCGTGCTCCTTTCCCTCATATTGTCTGCCATATTGTCAATGTCCACCTGCCCCAGCAACCATGATTTTGAGAAAATGACACCCAACTTTCTCCCAAGCGCGGGGATATCATCCATGCCGCCATTTGTTTGTTTCATATCTGGTGCTCCTGCCCAGATCCGTGTCTTACAAAAGTGTTAATTCAAAAGGCAAAAGATGTCCGCTAATGATTACAAGTTAAATGACACAGAAAATGGCTATTACTACTAGTGGCTATGTGGAACCTCAAATAATTGCTCTGCAAGCTGTGCCACAGGACCACCAATAGCTTGTAATCCATTTTTTATATTTATGACAAGATCCTCTGGTAGTTTAGTAGGACCGCGAGCATATATGTCCAGACCCGCAGGGGTAAATAGCGTTTTCTCGAAAAATGTGACTGCCCATGCTGGCGTTCCCTCCTGGCCAGCATGATACCCGAGGAACTGCCACCGGGAGGTTGCAAACATGAGGAGCCTTTACCACGCCATTTAAAGCGCGTATGAGCTGCCCCGGGTGTGAGCACGTCAAGAGTATCAACGCCCATAATACTAGAGCGCTTTGAAGTCACTGGGCTATTGGCGGAGCGATATTCCACGGTATCATCGAATTGGAGAGGGAGCTCCCCGTTGGAGGTAAGAGGGAGAAGTTTATATGATATCGTTACGTCCTTCTTGTTCTATGTAGATTCGTAAGTTGTAAGATATAATGATGTGTTTGAGCTCAGAACTCGCACCTTCCACAAGGGTAATGTAGAATGTGTAACATACCTGTGACATGCTCAGAAATAGGACACTCACGCTCAAGCCGTTTGGAAGGAACTCCCATACCAAGTGCCCATTATATCCTCAATTTTCAATGTAGGATTAAAATTAGCCGTATCTGGGCTATTGATAACCACGCTGAAGCCGTGCTTAGAGACCATTATGTTTTCAACTGAGAGAGAGTGAGAGTGGAATGACAATGACAACTGGGACAAGTTGACAACTTTGATCTAGCGCGCCTCGGCTTAGGTTCCTGGTGGCCTTTTTGATCAGAAATTTCCACACATCAGGCCACGTTGTCCTATTAAGATTAAGAACTACTCAAAGCGACATGTACGCTGTTTGTTTTTTACATGACACTATACATTATGTGTAAAAAAGAGGTAACGACGGTGGTTGGATTCGCATCTTAATGAATACCATGCGTTCACAAGCTTTGGGAGAGCATTAAAGCTCCCCTGTTGCTGATAGCTGTGAACGCCTTTCCCCCCCATCTGGCGCGTGTGGAGTCTGCAACGGGTGGTAGGTCAGAAGAGCCTACAGTACCTGCGATAAGAAGGCTCTTGGCCAACTGGTCCACCTGTGTCACATGAGACTTTTACCGGCGGTATAGAGAAGAGAAAGTCATACTCCTATTTGCCAATGATTATTGAAGAAGGACATCGCAGTGGCAAATGCTCTATGCATAAGTTCAGGATACAGAAATCATGCACTTTCGCGGGAGAAACACACCCAACGATGTAAGCTAAAGGCCGAGACTCTTTAGCGGTCTGTTCGTTATTCTTAAGAAATGCGGGTCGGAATATGATGGTGTCCGAGTAGCCAAGTTCCGCAAGACCTTGTTCTGTGAGACCTTTGCTGCGCGCATAAAGTAAGGATGACTCTGGATTTGCGTTGGCTGCCTGAGCAGGTATGAGCCCCGATGAATTGAATGAATGAACCGCTAGCATACTGAGATGTAAACTAGGCGTTGATCTATGTCTGCTTTTGCTGCTCTAGCAGCACTGATGACATACCTATGCAAAAACAAAGTCAATTGAACTTGGATGCGAAGAGTGACAGAGCGACGCACTCCCTGTCAATCTTTTCAAAATTGGCTGCTGAACCAGCCTGATGGCGGGTTGTCCCCAGTCTGACACCCTGTCGTGTCAAGGTTAGGCTGACACTCAAGAATCTAGCACACGCACGATATGAACACCACGTTCCATTTGCCATCTTTAAGCCCTGCCGCCTCGATATTCTCAAAATCCACTCTGGTCTGCTCAAACTTCAGGCGACTGTCTGCAGGCAGCTCATTTATCGATGTGAGACGCCTTCCTGCCTCGCCAACTCGGGTGAAATGTGGTGATGCTAGCAGCTCGCGCAAGAGAAGGCGACCTGTCTGACCGGTAGCACCGATAAGGAGGGCAGATTGGCCTATCCAGATGTAAGGAACCTTCAGACAAACAAGAAGCATGATCCGATTCACCTGCCATTATGGAGTACAGGTGTGAGTCGAATCTTCTACGAATATTGATTGTATTGGGTGATGGGACGAAACGTTAGTTGGCAACAAATGCTGTAAGTCAGGCTCGGGGATTCTGTATCATCACCGAGTTCTAGTTTGCGAATGAAGGCCATGTCGACCTGGTCATTTATTTATCCAATAAATGTTATGTTTTTTTACAGCTGAGGCAACATTGTTCAGTCATTCGATTGATGATCCATCCAAACTACGAGAATATATATTGTACAGTCATTTTTCATCATATTTTAAATCCTTGTGCCAAGATGTTGTTGTTTGAAATGGAAGAATAGGTATTGGGACCCTTGTGGGAGTTGCTACCGGGCTACGTGAGATATCTGTGTGGGAAGACAGGAAATGGTATTTGTTGATACGTTGATGTTGATGTTGATGACTACAGGGCGGTCTGCCACGTCAGTTTATAGTTTACATCACATGCACATACACTGCACATAGAAATAAATATAAACTCTCATCTTCATCTTCACAGCGCCTTACGATTCAACTCTGCTGGTATGCTGCCTCTATTACCGTTAACTCTTGCACTGGCCTTTGCGCCGTCCCTCGTTTCCGCAGGTTTATATCCGAAGGACTCCCTTGTCAAGATGATTGACGCGAGGGGATTCCGAAGCGCGATGAAAGAAAATGTATGCTGTACAATTTGACTCGTTCATGGTGTTTATTGACGGTAGACAGCGCACGAATCTTGTAGCGTTTGTCGCATCGTGGTGCGGGGTAAGCGCATCTACTCAGGAATGAAACCTCCCTCCTGAACCACTCTTTTCCCAGCACTGTAAGGCGATGGTCCCAGAGTACAGCAAGGCCGCGCTCGGTCTCCATCCCCTTATCCCTCTCTTTGCAGTCGACTGCGACGAAAACCGATCCCTCTGCGCTGACCAAGTCCGTCTGTCTGTTCTTCAACTTTCGTACCTTCACTAGCTTCTCTTTAGGGTGTGAAGGGTTTCCCTACCGTGAAATTGTTCCCCCGAGGTAAGGAACAAGCGCCAATATTATTCGAACATCCAGAACGCACAGCAAGCGCGTTTTTCTACTTTGCAACGCGACGCGTGCCGCACAAGAACAAGAAGCTGTACACTCTTCAGGAGATTGAACCATGGGTCAACGAGGTATGTCCCTCCTCGGCCTCTTAACTCGCACCGCTTCTTGACAGTCGTGCAGAAAGTCGACCACACACGGGTTCTACTGCTTAGCAAGGTCAAGGATATACCACTTATGTGGAAAGTACTTGCGAACAAGTACCGCGATGATTTCGCCTTTGCGAACCACCGGGATCGTGATGGAAAAACGTCTGTCGCACTTGGGTACGACGCTGGGACTAAGAAGGACAGCAAAATTCTTGTATACCAAGCGGGCTCGACTGAACCTTTCCTCTTCGAGGGTGTGTGCTACACTTCCCTCCCTTTTTCCGTCTTGGCGCCTTATGTTGTTTTCAATGCCTCAACAGGTGTGCTGAATCGTGATTCTATTTCTAAATTTTTCGATTCAATACTAGACGGAACAACAATTCTGACCCCGGCGGGCTCCCACGTAAGCGAGGAGGCCCACGAACTAACGCCCGAGGAAGAAGAGATCGAACGCAAGCAGGAGGCACAACGTCTCGCGATTTTACATGGCGGGTACACCGACATGATCGACTTTGAGAAGGCCGTTAAGAAATATGGCAAGGACTTCCACGGCGGGCACGGATACGATGCATCGCTCAGCGACACACTGAAAGAAGACAAGACAGCGGACTCAGGCAAAGGCTCCGAGGACAAACATGAACGGGAAGAGGATCCGATACATAAGGTTATACGCCTTCAGCAAGAGGAGCAGAAGGCGAGAGATGCGCTCAAAGATTCAATGCCCAGGACGGGTGACGCCAATCAGGTCGTCTTGGAGACTCCCACCGCCGACACAGCCCACTCAGCGACCAAAGCGACGACATCCCATGCGCCACCTTCCACAGAGACCCCTGTCTCACAGCCCGCTGCGTCCTCGGAATCCATGACGGACCCGGCGCCAACTCCTGAAGGGACCACACCTCCTGAGACTGGTCATGCCAAAGACGAGCTATAGCAACACTTACATCCATGTTGACTAGCTGGGGCAGGCGTAATACGACAATAAAGTTTATAACACATAACATCTGGTATCGATAGCAGTGGGAAATCTTACATTGAGCAAAAGGAAAAAAGGTCAACAGCTTAAGAAAATAAACACCCTTAGAATCCTAACTGATGTTCAAATGAAGCTACTCAGGAACTGTCATGGGGGTAAGGACATTGCGGACATGTGTTTGAATTAAGGGTAGCGCGCGCAGCATTAGCAAAATAGGCTTTGATTCCTCTTCGAACGATGTGAGGACGGTTGGATGTAGATACGGGTGGAAAAGGATATCACTTACCCGCGAAAACGAGCCGCCCGTGTCGCTTCAGAATTTTGCCCTCGTGACGGATGGCATGGTCATGCGGAACGATGACGAGAGAGTGCTGTTATTGCGTAGGGTGTAAAGGCAACGGACAGCGGACAAACACAGACTTTATTACCTTCTGGTACCACGTAATGAGGTCGGGCCCTTTCTTCGGACAAGCGGGATTTTCGTGTGGCCAACGACCTGAACGACAAGCTTCACGTGACGCATCACCCCAGCAGCTACACAACTCAGGCTGTGGACGTCCCGCAAGGTAATAAAATACTCACTGCGACCCTCGAGTAACTCCGAAATTCCTACCACACCGGGGCCGTGCCCAATAAGAATGATGTGCTTGGCAGCGGATAACCTAAAGAGCCAATGAGTGAGGAAAAGTACCGTTATCTCTTTGCATCCAGTGGATCCCTCACAAGATGTAATTATCCCAAAGATAAGCCATGATCTCTCGTGCGTACTGCTCTGAACTTTTTTGTGGATACTATGGGGCAAGGTGATGGAGCGGAATTCTAGAAAGCACAGAGCTTACGTCTCTATCACTGGAAGGAGGCTTGGGAAGAGGTTAATGTCTAGGAGGCCATAATGCTCTTGCTGCACCCAGTGGACGAGCTGCTTCGACACATCGATCTAGTCTGGTTGAGTAACTATCTGATTGGCAAATTGCGAATAGAACCTACAATGTAAGAGGACTCAAGTTGAATGTCACACGTAAGCCTGTCTGAAATTTCGACCCGAAGGTTACCGCTACGTGACCAAGGATTAGAATAGACGCGAAGGCTCAAGAAGATGAGGCTCTACAATTCGTGTGCGAAGACAACTAGAACTTCGTTATCCAAGAGGTCTTTCCTGCAAAGACAGTTTATATTTAATTCCAAGCCTACAGCTCAATTGGCCGCACTCACGAGCACATGATTTGTGCCGAGAATTTCTCCCGGACATCGTCATACATGAGTGGTACTTCAAGCATGTCAAAATTTCGATACATATAGTCTTGTCGATGTGCTTTGAGAAGTTCTGCAGGCACTTCGTATGAGAACAGGAAGAAAAAATTCCCAAAGGACCCACCAGGAACAGGAAATGCGAGCTCTTCGAAGTCTAAAACAGCGAAGTGAACCCCAAAGAAGCCGCAAGTGGCGAATGTAGCACACCTTCTTTCGGCTCGCAAGCTTTGATATTGATATTCTTCCAGTACTTGCTTTGCTCCTTTGCAACGAGCCACACCGTTAACGCTTCAACCTCGGACGCCACTAAAGGAGGCAATTCCGGAGGAGCATATCCTAGCAACATCCTACCTACAGCCAGCGCGCAATTGGAGAGAGATTCGAGTGTGTATCCCCCCTGCATCTATGAGGACAAGAGCAGAGTCTCAGAGAGAAAACGTACTTCCAGAGCAACAACCAGCTTCCCACCAGCGAGGGTAGAGAGCATGTACGTCATGTGGGCATACCCTGCTGGTGTAACACAGCATTCCCCGAGGATATCTCCATCTGCGGCGTCGAATCCGGCTGAGACTGCCGCGAGTTCAATTATTGCCATGTGGTTCTACCAGACCCCTTACTTACTGATCACAAGTTCTGGAGCAAATTCAGTCGCGATCGGCATGACGATCTGCTGGAAGGCGTGGATGTAATCGGCGTCGGTCGTGCCGCTCTCTGCCCAGGGATATTCACCGAACTTGGACAAAACGATAAGAGCAGCAGGTAAAAAGAGGGACTGTTTCGCGCACTAGCCAAGCCCTCTGCCTTCGCCACAGGACGTCATGCTACCAAATGGTCCGGTCGGGTAAAAGCGTCCACCTTCATATCTATGCAAGGATATGTACAGCACCGAAGAGTCGTCATTGAAGGCTCTCTGAGTTCCATTCCCTGAGTCTTGTATTAAACGAAGAATATATTTTTTCCACCTGTTCCATACGCACCATGATGGACATCCCTGGCCACTGGCATAGTTAGTCATAGTCGTAAATGAGAAAGGTGCATTTGGGTCACCAGTCTAGGATAAGAATGCGCTTGATAGGTGTCATCTGCTGCACGACTCTGGCTGCAACCGCGACGTTATTGAAAAAGCAGAAACCCATTGGGCGATCTGGCTCTGCATGATGACCCGGGGGGCGCACGATCGCAAACGTTTTCTTCAAATCACCACGAGCAACCGAAAGAGCAGCCTCGATGACACCGCCACAACTTAAGAGCGCAGACTCTGTTGTTTGCGGGCTGACATACAACGAGTCGTGCTCATAAAAAGCTTTGGAATCAATAATTTCTTGCCGCGTTAGAGCTGTCGGCGTCGTTGCGTTAGTATTTGGCAAATGATTGTCCATATCACGCACTTTGAGAGCCAACACCATTCTCCAGTGTTGCTCGGTATGTACAAGAAGTACCGCCTCGCGTTGCGCGCGACGGAAGGGAAGGCGCTTCATCGCGCCGAGACAGCCATGCTTGAGCAAGGCGTTGTGCACGGCAACAATGCGCTGTGGCTGCTCTGGGTGTTCGTCACCTTCATCCGGGCTGTGCGACATCATCGCTGCTTCGTACACATAACCGACGGTGTAGGTCGGCGGTACGAGTGGAACGGACGAGGCACGCAGCAAGAAGCCCGCCTCGATAGAACCGAGAGGACCGTTGAGTGAATGCGAACTTGAACGAAGTGAGGGCCGTGATTGAATCCCATCTACGCCTCCATCTCCATCCATCCTAACAATCTCACCCGCACCTGGTATCCGAGCTCCGTCGGTAGTCTCGGAGACCATGACGCGGTGTAGCAGTCGCTGACGAGGAAGGAGGAATGAGTAGCTTATGTAATACGCTCTCATGACACGTCGACCCGTTTGACATGAGCAAGAACCCAACAACCTTCGTTTATTACAGTCTTCAAGGCCATGCCAAAGGCCTATCCACTCCCTACTGACCTTTCACCAGCGACCGTCGCAAATGCCGGCGTCGTTGGTCCGAATAATTGCTTTTGTCCTTATTTCTGGTGCTGCCATTGCATCTCGTTTATTCGCTGTCATCAACTTTGAAAGTATCATACATGAATTGTGGGCCTATCCCCTTTCTTTCTTTCTAAACATTGATCTATTGTTCTCGTTCGTTCTCGCTCTCAGTGATCCATGGTTCAACTAGTATGTCCTCATTGAATCGTGGTTGGTAAAATGTGTTACTAATGGCAGGTCAGCCGTGCAACAAAAGTACTCGCGTCTAAGGGTTTCTATGTGCGTAGTGCTCAGAGTCCTCACTGGGTTGTTTAGTTGACTCTCCGGCAGGAATTCTGGAACTGGTTTGACCCCACAGCCTGGTATCCATTGGGCCGTGTTGTTGGGGTACAATTTACCCTGGCCTTATGGCAACGAGTGGTGTTATCTACAACATTCTCCATTATCTTCACCTTCCAGTCGACATACGGAATATTTGCGTACTCCTTGCTCCTGGTTTTAGTCCCCTCACAGCCTGGGCAACCTACATGTAAATTCGTAGTACTTGCTCGTCTGCCATTGTTCACCCTTTCTGTTGCAGGCTCACAAAGGAGTTGAAAGATGAGAGCGCTGGCCTCCTAGCCGCAGCTTTATTGGCATCGTTCCTGGATACATTTCACGCTCCGTCGCAGGCTCTTATGATAACGAGGCCATTGCCATCTTTCTCCTCATGTTCACTTTCTTCCTTTGGATCAAGGCCATGAAACAAGGCAGTGCGCTTTATGGCACACTCGCAGCTCTATTCTATTTTTATATGGTTGCCGCTTGGGGTAAACGATCCAACCTGATACATTTGAAGTCTAACTTTACGAGCGTTTCGCAGGTGGTTACGCATTTATCACGAACATGATCCCGCTGCATGCTCTCGTTCTCACATTGATGGGTCGTTTTACAAACCGCCTTTATGTAGCCTACTCGTCATGGTATGCGATCGGTACTCTTGCTAGCATGCAGGTGCCCTTCGTCGGTTTTCAGCCTGTCCGTACCAGTGAACATATGGGGGCCCTTGGTATGCCGGAAGTGATACTCTAAGTTTCCTATTTACTAATGCCCATCAGGTGTCTTTGGCCTTTTGCAGATCATTGCTTTTGTAGAGCTTGTTCGGTCTCATGTGTCATCCAAGCAGTTCCGACGGCTACTTTTTGTTTCTGTGATTGGGCCGGTATTCTCGGCACGTTGGCTATTATTGGTCTGACCTACAAAGGGTGGATCGCACCATGGACCGGACGTTTCTACTCCCTTTGGACACAGGCTACGCCAAGAAGTGAGTGATGTTGTCTCCTTGAGGATGTGCCCTTGACTGGATGCCTTACTCAGATATATTCCAATCATCGCTTCCGTATCTGAGCATCAGCCCACCGCATGGCCGTCCTTCTCATGGACCTCCATTTTCTCATATTCCTCTTTCCGGCGGGCGTCGTTCTGTGCTTCAAGGAGCTGCGTGACGAGCACGTTTTGTGATTATCTATGCGCTTGTAGCAAGCTATTTCGCTGGTGTCATGGTTCGGTTGATGCTTACCCTCACGCCAATCGTGTGCGTGTCAGCAGCAGTTGCGCTCTCCAGCGTTTTTGACACCTATATTGACCCCACGGAGCCGGAGGTAACGGAGGACGATAAGACAGACGTGGCAAAAAAGGACAAGTCGGCTTCGACTCCTGCTTCTGGCGCAACTGTGGCGGAGCTACTGACAGACATGGTGACGTCGGGGCCTCCGTCAGCAAGAAAGCGAAACCTGCACAGCGTGGAATTGTTGGGCTCGACACACGTGGCGCCGTTATCCTGAATGCACTGGGGATGTTGTTATTCTTCGTTGTGCATTGCACTTGGGTGACGTCCAATGCGTACTCGTCGCCAAGTGTCGTGCTGTCTTCGCATACACAGGACGGGCTACACATTATTGACGATTTCCGCGAAGCATACTATTGGCTCCGGGAGAACACGGCGAAGGACGCAGTCGTTATGAGCTGGTGGGACTACGGCTATCAGATTGCTGGCATGGCGGACCGTCCCACACTAGTCGACAATAATACATGGAACAACAGTAAGTGGTTCGAAGAGCACTCCTTTGATCAGGAATGAATGAAACCTTGTTGCAGCTCACATCGCCACGGTGGGCAAGGCCATGTCTAGCCCCGAGGAGGTTGCGTACCCTATTCTGCGCAAGCATGACGTCGACTATGTTCTTATCATCTTCGGCGGTGTGCTTGGCTACTCTGGTGACGACATTAACAAGTTCCTATGGATGGTGCGCATTGCGCAGGGCGTTTGGCCTGATGAGATCCAGGAACCACAATACTTCACTCCTCAAGGCGACTACCGCGTGGATGATCAGGCGTCACCTGCTATGAGAAATAGTTTGATGTATAAGATGTCGTATTACCGGTGCGTCGGCTGCGGGTTGTTCCTTCTAGGAGAATGGGACCGTTGATGATATGGCCTTCAGATTTGCAGAACTCTTCGGTGGCGGACAAGCACAGGACCGTGTACGCGGGCAGATGATCTCGAATCCGGGCCCTTCGTTGGACTATCTAGGTGAGCTTAGTCTTACCCGACTGCTCTGTAGTAAATTGTACTAACGCCTACATTTCTAGAGGAAGCATTCACATCCGAGAACTGGATTGTAAGTTGCTTTTTTCTGATTTCATTTGTTTCGAAACATTGTCCTGATTCTTGTGATGCCGCAGGTCCGTATCTATCAAGTAAAGAAGGAGGACCCTCTTGGACGGGACTTGAAAAGTGCGAACGCGTTTAACCAGGGAAAGAAACGCAAGCGGACGCGTCCGCCAGTTCGCCGACGTGGGTTAGTGTCGATCTAGGCTAGCTAGCTAGATTAGATTAGATAATTGTCACGTGTCAGCTTAATATGTATGACGTAATCTCTCGGGTTTATGGCACGTGACACCTGAGTTCACCCTGCCACCGACAACGACAGTGTTCGTTCATGTCTCACGGCAGTACTCCCAGTACTCCTTCAAGTCAAGTCCTCTCTGCTCAATTCGATGAGGGTCAAATACCCCCTATCGTCTTCTCCATTGTTTCGAAAGCTAAAGAGAATAACAATCTCAGGTTCGTTGTCGTGAAATAGTCCGTTGTGCATGGCTATTTCTGACTAGATCCGTACTGTTGTCAGCTCCCTTACACCACGACTTGTGCGTTCTGAGGTAGAAGACAAACTAGGACTTTCCAGTGGAATACTGGATGAGCCTAGATATAAAACCCTCGTGAAGCGCTCAATTCATGATGCTATGGTGTGTGATCTCTTGCTCCCTTTCATCATTTAGGTACCCAATCCATTTACATACACCCTGATCCTGACCAGAAACGTGAATCGGACCCTAGTACAAGTAATCTCGAAGATGGAGGGACAAGGAAGAGTGACTCAAAGCCGAAGGGTGGCCGGAATAGGCATTCATCAGTGTCCAAGTCAATCAAGTCAACGGTGTGTAGTGAAGAGTCTATTAACCGTTTAAATTTACCATATTCCCTAGGAAATTATCGTAGAATCCGATCTCAAGGATGTACCAAGCTCATCTACCTCACATCCCAAAGTGAAATCAGACATGGTTGCGGATACTAACGAAGTATATAAATTGATGGCATGGTATCCCATTCACACGCTCACTATCTATGCAGGGGAGCGAACCTGTCCGCGTCATTACGAAAGTCAAGTCATCTGATTCAATCGCGCAAGCCGGAAATCAATCTTCGTCATCCGCCAAGGTTGCATCCTCGGGGCCAAAACGCAAGCGGCCATCTGCTCCTATAGTCCAGGTCCGTGGCCCTGGACGCGATACCATTTCAAAAGTTCATGATTACTTTGGGCAGAGCGACTCTGATGCAGAAACATCAGACGTGACGCCAAGGGTTGCCCCGTCGTCGGACCGTATGGCTGCCATAAAGGTACATATATACTGCTCTGTAAAGCTGCTCGGAACATTCATTACCCGGCTTCGCGAAAGAGTGGTTCGGAAATGTCGTCTCTGGTAGATGAACCCCCAAAGAAGAAAGGCCGTGGCAAATCTAAGGTTTTTTTTTCTGTCCCGTCTCTTTTCCGGGTTTCGAATTAATCTTTTCAATTCAGAACTCCGAATCCGGAAAGGTACAGGCGAAAGCGAAAACAAAGCGCTCAAAGAACTCTACGCAGCCCCTCTCGAAGGATGAAGAAACCATCAAGCGCCTTAAGGTCTCCGTTTTTGACCTCACGGGGCCTGTACACGCTGACTCACCTAACCTTCATAGTCCCTCGTCTTGGCGTGCGGTGTGCGAAAGCAATGGGCGCGAGAGCTCGCCAATCTTAGTACTAGCGCACAGATTGAGCATATTCGCAAGACACTTACCGATCTCGGTATGGTGGGGCGCCTAAGCATGGAGCAAGCTGGCAAAATCCGCGCTCGGCGTGAACTCGCCCAGGAATTGGGTGCGTGACCCTGCTGGGAAAACACGAAAATACTGAAGTCATTGCTCACCCAGACGACGTGCAGACGTTTGAAAGGGCTGTCGTATCTGGGAAACCGTTGAAAGCGGAGGGTCGGGGTCGGCGCATGCTTAAAAAGGGTGCTGATACTACCAACGATGCCGACATTGGTTCAGATTCAGGAAGTGAAAGTGAATCTGACCGTCAGCCGCCCAAGGGAGTGAGTACTCATGTGGCTTTCCCTTTAGCGCGACCTGATTGAGTCAGAATACTGCACGGCGGAGCATCATGGCGTTTCTTCAAGACCAGAGTTCGGATGACAACTGAGACTCTCAGTATCCATCCGCCATAATTTTCCTTGTCGTTGTGGTTTCTTCTATCCTCTTTGCTTTCTCTGAGGTGTCTCAAGCCTACTTGATTACCCACAGTTTTAAAGACGTCATTGATACGTCGTGCGTTATTCTCGAATGATTGACGCGGGGCAATCCGCGTGTCTAATTGCAATACGGGTCTCATACTTGGGGAATAATTCTCTCACCCACACACCTACTTTCTGCAAGATCCATAAGCTGTTAGCTGAATAAGCTCCACCGACTCCCCAGCGCCCCTCTCAACACTCAAAGCTGGGCATTCCCCCCCCCGCCCCCACCTCGAATGGTCTTGAGCAAGCCCTTGCATCTCACGTCGCCCGACAATTTATGGAATCTCGGCCTTAACTAGGCTGGAGGAGACTATTGGTAAGATTGAGTCACACCCACATAGAAGAGGAAAAAGAAGGTTTGAGGAGAAGTTGGCGCTTCTATACCCTGAGGTGGATTTTGTAAAAAAAACTGTTAGCTGTCGGCTAGACATGGAAGGAGCAGGGAGAGTAGCTCATTGCACCCCTTCGGTAGTTTCCCTACGCTTTGAGGTCAAGATACATTTGGGAATCAACGTCGGGTCCTACAGAACCACAATCGGCCCCGAGCTCACTTATATGATATGCGGCTCAAGGAAGCAAATGCCGCTGACAAGGAAGGGGCAAGAGCGCGAATTTCCCAGTTTGCGATGCGGGATCACTGTTAACTACCCTGAACCCGGCATGGCATTATACACTATGGATTCGGTTTGAGAACATCATATAAATACACAAAAACCGATCCTAGATGGGATGTAGCAACGACAGATTCGCAACAAATTCCAGAGAGTTGGCGCGATAGTTATCGTCTCCTACAATTACAGGAAAGAATGGGTCGTCCTGGAAAATAAGCGCCTTTGGGTTTCGTAAATTGTACTGTGGCCACTTAATCCCTAACTTGCCGTTTGGATTGAGGTTTCGAGTGAAATATATGATATAATCCGCCAATTCCCCCCACCAAACGAATTCAGAAGGTCTGTCGCGTGTGCCTAATGGCAGGGAATAAGCTCTCTTTGGAAAGAATTTCTAATGATCTAATGAGGACTTACGGCTCCGACGAATGGGGTATCCTTGCCCCGCTTATGAACTGCAAACATCTAAGCAAATGACGGGCTCTGGTACGCAAATCTGAACATACTGAAAGCCCAGCTACTCTGCTTGCGGGCTTGATGTGTCAAGAAGAATCGACGGGGGCCATGAAATACGATATCGCCTTGGATTGCGGCAATCCGTTTGAATTGTGGGCCTGGCCAAGTAATCTCAAGACTATTGAGGGAATAACCCGCAATAAGGCACACCTAGTTCGTTCCTAATCCCCGTATCAAAGGGGCACCCAGCCAGTTGATTGTCTGGATAATATTGCAGGAGGAGGTCCAACTCGTTTGGAGCGGCAGATGGCAACATGAACGACTTCATGTACACCCGCAGGTCGTCTGTGCCGCTGCCATCGTCCACCTTCGGACAAATGTTGGCTAGTGAAAGTATATGAGAACCCACCTGATATTCAGAGACGATAGCGAGAATAGTGAACCCTCGTCGTCGCAATTTCCTGCAATACCCTCAGCATATCCCCTCCGCAGTATGCAAAAGCCTCGTGCCTGTAATCATGGGTACATTTGCTACATGGCCTCGCAGAACCGCGTATTGGGGTGGCTCAGTCAAGAAAACGCCATCGACGCGGGGTAACCAAGCTAATGTAAGCCCCTGTACATTCAGAGAGATGAGATCCCGTCAACGAGTGCTGTCAAATGAATGGGCCTTTACCTGATACGCGAAGAAGTTGGGCGAGATGTCCATAGCATACTTTAACCTTGGGAATGGCACGTTACGAAGACATTCCAAAGTATCAGGACTATTGTCACAAGCTGCGTTTTTAACGAGAGCGTCATAATATTGCTGGCCATGCTCGATGTCTCCAACTGGAATGGGGCCACCCGATTGCATGATTGCACCTCGGAATAATCCTTGTTGGTCACCCTGATTCACTAGCATATGTAGGGCCACTGAAATGGCACCCGCGCTTTCTCCCCATCTGGTGTAATGTATAAGAGCATACCACAAGAGCGACAGACTGAACTGACATGGTCACTTTGGAGGGATCGCCACCGAATGCCGAGATATATTTCTGGATCCATTTCAAGGAGAGGCGTTCTCCGAGTGGATGAGTTTCACAACGTGAACAATAGGGAGTCAACTCACGATCTTGAAGGCCCAGGTTTCCAATTTTAGCTTCTTTCACCTCTTTCCCTGGTAGGAAGCCAAGCGCTGCAAGGAGGGAACTTTATGTCGAGGTGTTTTGGAGGATGATGTTCAAGTACAACATACCAGAAATGCTAGCGGGCGTATAGACTCGTTGATCAACCACGTACAACCATCGAGATCGGCTCACCGGTAGTTCATACTGACAAAAATCACTGGCTCCCCAATTTCAATGGAGCGGGAAACGATAACCCCACCATCATAACTTCCGGATACAATGCTGAGAGTCGTTCTCTCTATCGCAAGGAAAATGGCACATACGTAGCAGTCCCGCCAATTTCGAAGCCGCCGCCGAAAAACCACTAACCACCCCGCCTATAAGTGAATCTACATCGCATTGGAATGTTTGTAACCATACTTACAACCACAACAGGAAGTCCGGACGACGGCGTGGCGCTCACAGGTGTGACAACATTGATCGTCAGACCTTGTGACACAATGATACTTAGTGCTATACGCCTATCGATGACGAGAGTAGGCCTTACAGTCCTCGCTATCTGTTGTCACATCTTCGTAGAGGCTGGTCACGATGCTGCTAACATCCTTTTCCAACCCTGTGTTCAGCCCTATAGGTAGAATCAAGCGCTGCTGTGGGCACGACGGCCCGAATTTATGAACATCATAATGGCCTTCATAAGGTGGAAGAGGTTCTGGCAACCGTAGACGCCGGTTGCACGTGCTACAGACACGCTTGTTTGCTCTATTGGCGAGTGGCAACGGTAGTTCGAACTCACGGAGGCTGTGCGTATGGGATACCCAAGAACCGGGCCGTTCGACCTATATAGATTCCGGTGAAAGTTGCGTTATCAAGGTATGCTTGTGGGGCAGAAGGAGCGCTGCCGTAGAACTTCGTCCCCACAAGGGGAGTATTCGATTTCTGCTGCACAACAAAAGGTCTCCTTGTTGAGGTCGCAAGAGCGAAGACTGCCTGCCGTACAAACAAGGCAAGGGCTACGTGAATCACCCTCATGTGAAGCAGGTCGCCTTTGGGGAAGTGAGAAACCTAATGGTCGAGGGACCTCTTCCTTGTCGTGGCTTTATATAGGGGGTGTGCTTGACACCGCCAGGGGTAGGCGGCGTCGATGGTCCCCATCTATCAAGGTTTGCAAAGTTTCATCACCAGGACAGATCAGTGGTCACAAATCAACATATAGAACCTGAAATTTGGCTGGGACTCAATTCAAAGAGAGAGTGTACCTGAAACATACACCAGAGATCTAGATGCGTAGTGCCATGGTCAGACCGTTCCCTGAGTGTGCGTAATCAGGAAAAGACTAAAGCAAATTCTTCGTGATCATGTGAAAGTTGATCCGGTGATTTCGGCCAGCAGCCAGAAACACCAGAAATAATTGTGGGCTCGGCGAAAATTTGGAAGACTGAGGTCGAGGTTAACCAGTGCGCCTTGATTTGATTTGTTGGCACAACTGCCACGATTTGTCACACATCCACTCGAAGTGCAATTACTAGGGCTGCGCGCCGTCCGTTTGACGGTGAGGGACGGGTTCGGCTGACCCGTACACCTACCGTTTTTTGTACTCACTGGATCGCTGACAGTACGGTACGGGTACGGTACGGCCGTTCATCAGGAAAATTACATTTCGCTAGCACAACTAGATAGACTAGAATGACTAGAATGGCTAGGGCGCCAGATTGTATTTACTATATGAGGGAATAGCAGCACGCATGCAGCATGAATCGACACCGGAGATGCCGGGCCGGATTAACTAACATACGCTTATACACCTTTTGCATTCCAATACACGTATTCTACTAATAATATAGACTACCACATAGTTTAGAATGTATCGTGAGTCTGTGAAGTGTAATGGTAATTGGTTACTACCATAAATTGGCATGAGATGTGCTGCTCATAAGAATGCACCCAGATGCACAACAGTCTGAATGGCCACAAATTTACCGAGACAAGCTGGCTTGATAAGATCATTCAAAGTGTGACAGATAACTCATTCAGAGACAATTACATACTGCATGCACGACATGTCCCTTCAAATCTTGTCACAAGTAAAAGTAAATAGTATTATTTTCTCTCTTTATTTTCACACTCTTTTTGTAGTTTCAAAGGACTATTTCTGTATGCGTTCACTTCAGTTTTTGACAACATTAACTACTTTATCTTATCTTTATCATATTTAGCTAATGCGTCATTGAGTGTGAGTGTGGGAACTACATTTTCCACGCCGCATGCACAATTCTCACTCCACACTCCAATCAAAAAGCTGTCTTCCCCGCATCGTCTTCACATTTATCTTTCTCCTTTTCCCTCTCACAATCTCCCTCTCCCTCTTCCTCCATCTCTCTCTTTTATGGCCAAGTTACTCATGCTCACCATGTCACTTCCTTCCATGACAGGATCTTTTCTCTTTATTGAGGGCTAGATGCAGAAAGGTAAATATAAGCTCTTTTTTCCTTCTATCGCCGACAACTTTTTAACTTTGAACTTAGTCTGGTTGACCATGTGGGTGCCATGAAGAAAAGTGAGGCTCTACTATTTCATCTTTCCAGCAATATCATCATACTTGTATGCAGTGTGTTTGGTGTTCTCTTGCCTGTGAGCAGCTGTTGACTTGTTACACTTGGTACGCCCTTCCTATTTCATTCTTGAGTTGCTCTCTCTTACTCTCATTACCATTTTCCCAGAGAGATGGTGTTCTTGAGCCCATCCTGATGTTCTCTTTGGGCTATGGTGTGCTGTTCATTCTCTCTGTGCGTGCCCTTTTGTTGCTGGGCCCTTCTACTTTGGTCACTTATATCAGACCAGGAGCTGTCATGTTTCAAATGCTGTTTTGTGAAACACTTGCAATGGACACAACATTGGTATGTCTTCTGTGTTCATCTGATCTGCTGGGAGCTAATGTCTTTTGTTTTGTTTTTTTTCACTTTGGACGACTCCCAGGACCCCGGTTGTATATGGCCCATTTAGTTTGAATTTGTGTACGTGATAGGCCAGTTCAGTGTATTAGTATAGATATTATAATAGATTTGTTTTTTTAATGTGAAAATCGGAGTAAGAAAAAAATAAAAGTGAATCCAGAAAAGGAATGAATTAGCTCTGGATTGAAAAAACTAGATCTAGGTGTGAAGACACGTTCGCTATATCTACTTTTGAATTTAAAGTGCTAGAAGGGCTAGAATGGCTAGTACTAGTCAATCTAGCAATATGTCATTTTCCTGATGTTTTACGGTAGACGGTATTACTAGAGAAAATAAAGTTGAGCAGGGTAGCATGAACAAGCTTAGAGCAATAAAGCAATGAATAGGTGTATTCTTGGGGCTATTCTACACCTTTTTATGTGGTTCATGAGTACAATACCCAACAATCAACTTTACCAGCCATAATCTGCAACTCATAGAGGGACTTCAAGCATTGCATTTGCTTCTGTGAGCATGAGTAGTGTAAACAGGGCATACTGGAACATGAACTCCCTCAATAAATGTAATTGTAGGTACATTATCACAAAAGAGACATCAGAGAAACAATACCAAAACATCCCCCAAAAGGGGGCATCCAAAAACTATATTCGGGATTGCACAAGGCAACTCCTGAAGCCAAGTGTGGTACATGTGAGCATACCTCCAACTGGACTCTGGCAGACCAAAATTCAATTACAATAGGGCAAAAATCAAATATCTAGACTAATAGACAGCTCAATGACCCAGTGCAGTATCACCTTGCATGCGTGCAAGATGCGGCCGCTTCTTGTCAGGCAACGGAGGGAGATCGTGCCCCATCCACTAATCTAATCTAATCTGCTCCATAATCCATAATATTGTGATGGGCCGGTTGCGACCGGATTGTAAGGAACCGGGGACCAGACAGCCGGGCACCTGGGTGGACTCGATCTCATGATCATGATAAGATAATCTAAAGTGCGTCAGATAATGATTCAGACGCACAACACATTCCTTCTGCCTTGTCACATTTAAATAACTAATTTATTCTACTTATTGTCATGCTCCTCTGAGCAGTATAAAAGGTTGCTACTCTGTACATGTTCACTTCAGTTTTGACCACATAAACTGAAGTGAGTATTAGTTAGTTTATCTTATCTGTTATCTTTACCATATTTAGCTAACACTTATCTGCTATCTAAATAGGTAAAGATACTATAGTGGGGGGGTTTTGGTGGCTTAATGACAAGATTAAAGCCCATTCAGTCAATGCCGTCCATACCGTCTAATGCCGTCTACGGCCGTTTTTTGACGGGTTTGGACGGCGTTTTCCGTACCGTAACCGTCCGTCTCGATGATTGACTTGAGCTGGTACGGTACGGGTATGGCACCGTGCTACGGCACCGTCATACCGTAAGCTACGGGTACGGCGCGCAGCCCTAACAATTACCACAGTTACTGAAAGTATATCTCTTTTCTTCTCACACTATTGTAAAAAGAGGCAGAGACGAGTAACGGCCAGATTAAGGATGGCGCTCGAAGGCGCTCGGTCCGAAAAACCAAAGCCCACTGGTGATTGATAAGGAATGGACAATGATAGCAGCGGCAACGAACGTGAAGCACTTCGCTGAGCGTCTTTCACAATCATTCGCGCTGTGTATCCGTTTAAGCGCTCTTCACCCCCCGCTATGATTGGCGCGCACACACCACGTCCGCTGAGATCAACGGCATGAGAGAGTGCATCACACGTGTGGCGGATAGATCTTATTCCACCATCCGAGGTTCGTTGGGTTGGGATACCCGACTAATCGTTCGTTGGAAATGAGTCCAGGGCCAAATATTTCGTAGAGCTTCCTTCCGGCCACTTGATTCAAAGAAACTGGACATTGTTGAGTAAACCCATCGTGGTCACCTAAACGTTTACTGAAAACCTTGGTTTTACTGGCATGCTTGTAGTCTTGTTCACATGCTATCTATAATATAGTATTCAGTATCTTGACTCTAATCACCCACGCGCAACTTGGAACTACGATCCGCTGTCTATCATGGTTGCGTATATTGTGTATCGTACGTACACACCGTAGTGTACGGATCAAGATAGAAAAGAAAAAATCATATGGGGCGTCGCAATGACAGGACCGCGATATAGTTCAGAGCAGCAGTGCGATAATCATCCTTGTCCGTAATCACCGGAAGCAATGCGTCGTCCCGGAAGATAAGCGCCGTAGGCTTCTTCAGATTGTACTGCGGCCAAGGGATGGTCGCTGCTTTGCCGTTGGGATTAAGGTTCCGGGTGAAGTAGATCACGTAGTCCATCAATTCCCCACCACCGAACGAGTTGATCAGGTCTGTTGCGTGAGCCTAGGGGAATGGAATAAGCCAAGTCATACGAGAAACCTTTGGTTGCAGATCCCCACCGATCCAATGAAGGGAACATTCTTGCCCCGCTTATGAACTACGGGTGCTATCAATGACCTGTGTCTCATTTTGAAACTTTTTCGGACGTACTGAAAGCCCAGCTCCTCTGCTTTCCGGCGCGATATTTCAATAAGAACCGGCGGGGGCCGTGGAACACGATGTCACCCTGAACGGCCGCAATTCTTTTAAATTGTGAAGCTGTCCAGGTAAGATCAGTTCGAATTCATGCAGGGGAGATAGACCTCTAGGCAGCATACTAAGGGCATTCCTAGTCCCGGTATCAAATGGACATCCGGCCTCCGGATTCTCTGGGTAATATTTAAGGAGAAGGTCTACTTCCTCTTTTGAGGCTGTTGGCAACATAAATGACTTGAAGTATGTCGCCGTCTGTGCCGTATTTCTGCCTCCTCTTTAGGTGAATGCAAATAAATGGGTATAGATGGGAACCTACGTGACGTTCAGGGATGAAACCGAAAACATTGACCCCTCGTCGTCACAGTTTCCTGGAATACCCTTAGTGTTCTGTCGCATAACACATTGTAGAATATCATGCCTGTGATCATGGGCACGCTTGCTACGTGTCCCCTCTGAACAGCCTTTTGCGGGTTCTCAGTCAAGAAAACGCCATCGACGCGGGGTAACCAAGCTAATGTAAGCCCCTGCGCATTCAGAGAGATGAGATCCCATCAACGAGTGCTGTCAAATGAATAAGCCTTTACCTGATACGCGAAGAAGTTGGGCGAGATGTCCATAGCATACTTTAACCTTGAGTATGGAACTTTACGAAGACAAGCCAAAGTATCACGGCTATGGTCGCAAGCGGCATTCTTTACGAGAGCGTCATAATATTTTTGGCCATTCTCGATGTCTCCAACTGGAATGGGGCCACCCGATTGCATGATTGCACCTCGGAATAATCCTTGTTGTTTGCCATTGTTGACCACCATATGCATAGCCACTGAAATGGCACCCGCGCTTTCTCCCCATCTGGTAAACCGTATAAGGACACGCCGCAAGAGTGGCAGAATACGTGACTGACATGGTCACCTTAGAGGGATCGCCGCCAAATGCTGAGATGTATTTTTGGACCCATTTCAGAGCAAGGCGTTCTAAAAAAAATATATTAGCGTCGAGAGGTGAGTAAAAATAAGTTGACTGACGGTCTTGTAGGCCCAAGTTTCCAACTTTTGCTTTCTTCACTTCTTTTCCGGGCAAAAATCCGAGCGCTTAAAAGTACGCAAGTTTGAGTCAATGGTTTACAGCAGAAAAGTCATCTGTATTCAACTCACCGGAAAGCCTGGCAGGCAAGTGAGTTTTCATGAGAAGGTCCCACGCTGTATGGATCAACTCACCGATAGTTCATACTGACGAAAAGAATCGGCTCCCCCAACTGAATGGAGCGGGCAACAATAAGACCACCGTCATACCTTCGTGATTCTAAAACGTAAGACATAGACATAGCTGCATGAGAGATAGAACGTACGTTGAAGTCCCGCCAATCTCAAAGCCGCCTCCAAAGAACCACTTGGGAGCATTATTCATAAAAGGCGAGCCAACGGCAGTCAATGATGCTTACCACCACGACAGGAAGCTTTGACTTCGGCGTCGCGTCCTTTGGCGTGACCACGTTGATCGTCAGGCCTGTTCGGGAAGGAATTGCTCAGTGCAACGAGGCAACTGAAGACGAGAGAGGTCACCATACAGTCTTCGTGGTCCGGCGTCAAACCTTCGTACAAGCGGGCTGTGATGTTTTTAATATGCCCTTCTAACTTCGTGTCGTGCAAACGGGGAAGGACCAAGCGCTGCTGCGGACAAGACGGCCCATATTTCTGTACCATGTAATGGCCCTTATAGGGCGGGAGGGCGTTTGGGACGCGCAAGCGCCGATCGCAAATCCTGTTGTGTAACGACATTATTCATTAATTGTGCGAGGGCAGACAAAGGACAAACTGGAACTCACGGAGGTTGTGCGTAAGGAATCCCGAGGAACTTGGCCGTCTTGAGTGAGCAGATCCCGGTAAACGTTGCCTTATCAAGACGTGCGTTCGCGGTAGAGCCAATACCGTCGCAAAACCCGGCAGTCAGAGGTGCGTTATGTTTCTGTACTACGAAAGGTTCGAAATGAGTAACGAGGGCCAGGGAAGCCTGGCCCGCGAACAAAGCTACAAGTACACAAGATATCCGCATTTCAAGTAATCTGTCTTGTTGCGGGTAAGAGCTTGATGAGACTGAAGAATACATTGGGATTTTATAGTCCATAGGACCCGCCTTTGATAATGCTACAGGTCTGTGGGCTTTGAGAAAGCCCTATTAGTCACGCGATTCCGAGGCATTTCCGGGATGGAGCAGTACTTGTTAATGATATCCTAAACAGGACGACCAACACGGCGCAACCAAGAGCAAGAAGTTTCTTCTTCATAAGACGACTAGATTGCCCCTGACACGAATCCTCCAATCGGGCGTCGCCAAAGCCATGTCCGGTAGGCTGTCCACACCTCAGAGCGAGTCGTCGGCCAGGGAAGACGAATGAATGGGTAGCAGAATGGAGCGTCCTGGCACAGTTGAAGTCCATGAACCATCATGATATTTTGTTCTCGTCGAGTCAATCTGGGATCGCATGTGATAAATCCAATGCAAACCAGTGGTGAGAAGAAGGCTCTACACCTTATGACGGCAAATACGAACCCTGAAGTTAAGCGAGACAAGACAAGGCTTAGCTTCTCAAGGGCGTGTTGATCTTTGAGAATCTGCACGATCTGACGCATCCACTCTCAGCCGGAGTATACCATAGTCACGATCTTGCAATCATACCCTCGATACCTCTCCCAGAGAACCTTAGAACGGGCATAGCCAAAGGATATCAAGATTGGCAACGGGAGAGAAGCCGTAATGTGTTGCGTGAAGGGGAGGGGAAGGGGGGGATTCAACCGCGCCACATGTTGATGGCAGAGGGCCGAATTGATCGGCAAACATAAGGCGTACGCCTCATTTCAAGTAGATGATGTCCGAGTCTGAGTAGGGACACCCTAGTTTACGAAAACGTTGACATGAAGACAGCCGCGCGCGCGCGCGCGAAAAGATAATGAACCTACATCGAGTATCTCTTAACCACGAGGTAGTTAAGGAACAGATGCGATGCGAATATAACGGCAGTGGAAACCAGCGTGGTTGGAGCGACTCCGTAAAGAAAACGAACAGAGGCGAACATGTGGCTTTGACATACCACTCAACGATGGGTCGCACCTATACCTGCTTATGGGTGGGCAGGAAGTAGATGCCACTCTTTGACGCCCACGAATCCAAGACCAGCCATTCGCTGGGGACACATTATCGAACCACCCAAGCCAATCAACACGGGGCCAGCTAGGAGGACAATGCTGACTTCCATGCCAGAGGATTGATTTACGTGGGAGATAAAAATATGACCTTTATCGATGTCCGGGACCCGGTGATGGTTGGCAGCTTTGCGTTATGTGGTTGTGTAGAACTGAGCGCTGATACCAATTATTTCCTTTTTTTTGACCCAGACCTGGGCCCTCGGTTTCAGAATAGGGCAATCCCTCTGATCCTCTAGATCGGATCATATACTGTAATATGCGATTTGCGACTGTTCCTTGTGAGTTCAGCAAAATCCGGCCTTTCCGTCCTGTCCGCAATCCGCAATCATTAATGATAAAAGGAAACATCTGGGCAAATTAATGGCTGGGCTGCTGCAAAGAAAGTGGCCAAGCGCAACAGATAGATAGAGTACCCACCCACGATGTTGAACCCTCCCTCTCCCCTCCCCCAGCGCCTTGGCTCAAGGCACAAGGGAGGAAGGGAAGAGGGAGAAAGGCAATTAAACATGGTCTCATAAGTTTTTGTGAACCGATGCTGGGGCTCTCTCTACACTATCGTCTGCATGACTCTGGGAATGATGGTTTTTCCCGTAGGTCTATGTGAAATACATGTATATCCATGTGGTGGTGGCACCGCAACAAGCTTGACACTTGCGGTCGTGGCAGATACTCCAACTCTCAACAAACGAAGCAAAGCAGGTAAAGAATATATATAGGCTGACATGGGAGAGACTCGCCCGCACCGCGTTACACATGTGGGATGTTATCGTTGATCGCTTTTAACAGATCTGCTGCGGCCTGCGTGCTCCCCACCTAAAAAAGCACACCACACACAGCATATCACACATTTCAAGTATTTTTTTGAGGAATGGCAAGTTTGGGGTAGAGAGAAAGAGACGCACCCGCAAGTTATAATGAGTCGTCCCACTGGGCGTCAACACGCTAAATCGTAGATACCGCGGGTCCTGAGCGATTGCACAGCCCATGCCTCGGAAGAGCGTCACATTCAGCAACACTGCGTATACGGCGTCCTTCCGCATCACTTTTGTGCGTGCAGAGGATATAAGAGGGGAAAAGGAAAAGCAATTAGCTGGAGGGCCCCGTATGGAACGGCGCCGGCTCGACTTACCAAGTCGCGCCCCGCTGTGATCGAGCCGCCGTCGATTGAGACGCAATAAGCCCGACCCACGCTCCTTCCATTGGTTCTGTTCGCTGAGCATGAATAACTTTCCCCGCACGCTGTGCACCGTCTCATCCTCTTCTTCACCCGTAAGCACTGGAAAAGAAGAGAAAAACCCGAATCAAAATCGCGCTCTCCAGCTGTGCAATGCAGCTGCGCTCACCCTCCTGCTCAGCCCACTTCCCACCCGTGGTATGTTCTCCCCAGACCGCTGAGCCTCCATCGATCTCATCATCATCATCACCGCCCGAACCTGACCCAGCTCGTAATCGTTCTACAAACGTCTTCTCAGCCCCTGCGCTGCCTTCACGCCAACTAGTGCTCTCCCCGCCGCTCTCGCCAGGGGGGACACTATCGCTATCTCCACGAGCACGCTTCGCCGCTGGTCCAGCACTCGCGCCAAATAGGCCCTGAGCACCCCCCGTCGCATATGATGCAAACGGGTTCGACCTTGCCCCCGTTCCGGGACCTGGGGAGCCAGAGCGACGTACGGGCGACCGGGCGCGCGCTGCAACTGATGCGAATGGCGACGCAGCAGCAGCAAACGCTTCAAAACCAGTACGCTTGGCCGGGGTTGGGCTCGCAGCACGTTGGACTGGCGAACCGGGGACTGTTTTGGGTGGAGAGCTAGGTACGGATGGAGCTATGTTCAACGTGGCAACGGCGTTCGGGGTGGCGATTGAAGTCGCAGTCGCAGTCGTGGTCATGGTTGTAGACGGGGCCGTGGTGGTGATTGCCGTCTTAGTGGGAGTGGGCGAAGGACCAAAGAGGGTCGGGCCTTTAACAGATCCAAAGGGGGAAGCGACAGACGCGTATGCGAGAAAACCGCTACCACCCTGAGTACATATCAGTTTATGTCATGGCCAAGGGGAACCAAAATCGAAAGATGGCGCACGAAAGAAGATGCCGACTTGGATCTAGGCGACGCGGGCGTGTTTGGAGGATGGGCATCTGACCCACTCTTCTTCCTTCCCGGCCTCTCCTTTTTCTCTTTTCTTTTTCGGGAGGCGGGGACGCACGTTTCGTTTCGCGAGGATTAGGATCCACGTTGCCATCCTCATCCTCACGAGGGCGCTTAATTGCACCGTCGATCTCTGACAGCGGGGGTGTGGGTCGCTTGGTCTCCCGCGGATCGGAATCCGCGGTCGCATCGACAGGTGACGGCCGCTTATTTAGATTGTCGGGATCATGCGTAAGTACATCGACGGGTTGGGGGATAGATTCTGTAGAGGCTGTGGCGGGTGCAGGCATTTGTCTGACAGCAGATGAATCGGCGACGGGCGGTGGCGCAGAGTGAGGCTCCTTTGAAGGAGTGACGGTGGCTTCTGCTTTCAACGAAGCTGCATCATCATCGCCAGCAGAGGGCACTTTCACGTCGCCAATTTCATTCTGGGATTCTATGATTAGAGCAGCAGGCGTTGGGATGCGATCCCTATTTGAGCTTCTGCATCTACGGGTGCCGTGACGGATTCGGCACCGTTTTGAGGCGTACTCTGGCCGTTACGCCAGTTGATATCTTCGACGCCTTGAGATATTTGACGGACTTTGGTCTCGTGCGGTGGCGATGGATGTGGTGAGGGAGTTGGAACATCATGTTCCAATGCATCCTCTTCCTGTTCCTCGTTGTCGACTTCATCGACTTCTGCGGGGGTAGACAATGCACGGCTCTTTTTCACAGGAGAACGCGAGCGATGTTCATGGGAAGTATGGTCTTGTTCCTATTCTTGAATTCAGAAGGATGCAGAGGGAAAGGGAACGAATCTGTTAGCCGCACGCACGGTATCATCAGGATGTGGCGTTGGGGGCTCGAGCGACACTTCGCGCTCTCGTTTCTGCGGTATAGCAAGATCTAAGCAAGACATTGAATGAACACACAGAAAAAGAAAAAAGGAGGGCGTGCGCGAGAGGCAAGCAGAAGCGAACGCACCTACGCCGCGTGGAGCGCTAACCTCATTGTCGAGATTAGGGCAGATATTATCAACCGGGGTTGTACCACCCGCGCTAAGGTCTTCCTTTGACAAGGGAATTTCAGATGAGCGTTGGGCTTCTGTATCTATATGAGAAGAGGATGATTGTGACATCAAGAGTGAGCTGTGAGTTTGTGAGTTGGGTTTGTGTGTTGTGTTGGTGGTGGTGAGAGACGTTAAGGGTGAGCTCAGGCTGGGCTTGGTTTTAATCAGAACAGAACCCAACCAATGGACAACACAACAACAATAAATTATCTTTTATCTTTTGTCCACAACTCGTATTCATACTTCACTCCTCCTTCTTCTTGTATCTCCTTGGGAACTTCAAATCCTACCCAATCACTCAATTCTTCGTGTGGTGCCCGAGTCCACCTCTTCTCCCCATCCTCCTCCTCAATAAAATTCGGCATGAACACATCGCACCCTTCGAACTCTGGTTCGACAATCCGTGTGAGAAGCACACGTTCAGCGATTGACAGAGCCTCTGCGTAAAGCTTTGCACCACCTATCACGAACACGCGATTCGCGTTCTTAGCCCGTGCGTGATCTAGCGCTGACTCGAGGCTGGACGTCAAAACGGCTCCAACCCCAACGGACGACAATTCCGCATCGTGATCTCCTTTTTCCTTATTATTATTCTTGTCCTTGTTCGCACCTGTACCTGCACCCCTAATCTCCAAAAAAAAAAAAGTGGCACAGTCAGTCCAATAAAAATAAGAATAAAAAAACAGTTCGAAGGGCAACGCACAGATTGTAGTCTTTCTGTCGAGATACGACAATATTGATCCTCCCTGCAAGTGGGCGAAAACGGTGTGGTATGCTCTCCCATGTCGCCCGACCCATCACTACCGCGTTTTTTAGGTCACTCGTTCCGCCTTCGCCATTCCCATCTGACACCCTGTCCCTTCCGGTTGTCACCCGAGCGAAATATTTCATCTCTCGTGGTAAGCGCCAAGGTAACTTGCCTGCCTGCCCGATTCCATTATTCGTCGTTGCTGCGACAATGAGCGTTACGCGGCTCATTGATGATGATAACGAGAACCAAATGTATTGTATAAGTTGCGCCGCTTCAACTTTAGATTCTTTTTTTTTGTTGTTGTTTTGAGAGAGAACGAGAGAAAAGAATCGAGGATCAAAAGATGATGTTGTGAACCACTACTAATTGAATTGATCGAATTCGCTTGGCATACCAAGGCGCTAATTAGGACGAGGCGACAACTTGACTAGTATTGTACAAGAACCTTGGCGATCAGAGACCACAATAACCCGCAATGATGCGTGTAAGTAAGTATAGTACGTTAGACCCCAAAAAGAAAGAAAGAAACCCTTTTTGATGAACAAAAAAAAAAAGGACCCAAAAGTAATGCTATAGTGTATGACGGGGCGCGTCACAAGGTAGCGACGGTACTACCTTAAAATGGGAAAGAGTCTTTTGGGTGTGCAGGTGAGATGAGGTAAGTGGAAGAGGATGAAAATAAAGACAATGGATAAGAATGATGCCCGAGAATGCAATGCAGGAATGGGTGGTGTGAATGTGTTGAGAGATGAGAAATATTATACAGAAACATAATTCGATAACGCGACCACCTAGATGAATTTAGAATACTGATGATAATAAAGAAGTGTGTGAAGAGAGGGGGAGGGGGAGGGGAACAGTAGTCAAGTCATGGCGACGTTTTCAGTCGGGCGTGCTGACAACCGCTCACTGGCGAGCGTAAGCATGTTTCTCAGGCTCCGTTCGAGTACTGGTTTGGTCAATACCCTGAAAAGGAGGAATCATTCTATTGTCTATCACGCATAACCAAAAGAACGGCATGGCCCGGGGGGGAGGAAGAAAGTTACGTACCTGTCCACGCCAGCCTCAAGGTACTCTTCCTGATCTGACAACAGCGCGTTACCCGTCACTCCGACCACGAAATCGTCTCGTCCTGCCTTCCTCAGTTTTGCGATCATAGATAGGCCACTCATGACGGGCATTTGGTTGTCCAGAAACACCACCGCGAAGCGTCCGCCAGAGCCGCCAAGCACTGTCTCGAGCGCAATCTCGCCATTCTCGGCCGTGGCCACCCTGCAGCCAAGCCGAACGAGCATCCGAGTCATCAGCGTCCGTGTCAGCGCGTCATCGTCCACAACAAGCACCGGCAGCCCCGGCGCGACAATCCTAGGCAGTTCCTCTGGCGCACTACAGGTTATCGGGGGAGACTGCGGTCGTAGGTACAGCTGCAGGCCAGCGGTTTCGCTTGAACTCGCCAAAACTGGAGATGGCCACTGCGGTTCCTTGAGTTTGTCTGATGTGTATGGAGATTGGAAAGGCATCTCTGGCGCGTCCAGAACTTGCAAGCCTGGGAATGGCAGAGCTGGCGGTGCTAATGACAGCGGAGATGGCTGAATCATTGTGTCCGCTGGGTTCTCAGCTTCTTCTTCGGGTGTTGTTGCAAGTGCGAGCGCGTCTCCTATTGTTCGTGTGATCACTGAGGGCGATCCATCTGCCTTGGTCCCGATTTCGACCAGCCCGCCTTGTTCCATGAGACTGTGCATGGCCGATGAACCGCGCAATGAGCCCGTGGGTGACCGGCCACCATTGCTACTGCCCCCCCGCTGGCCTGGCCCATACTTGTTCTTGCCAGCGCCACATCGACGATGAAGTTGTGGTTGGGGGTGAGTGCTCGAGGGGTGTTGTTCATCAAACCCGTCGGGAGATGCGCGTCCGGACATTTTGACAGCTCCTCGTCATCTAGAGATAGTGGGACAGGCGCTCGTGGTACAATTGCCTGTGATCCGATTCCAAGTGCTATAAGCACACATAAGTTCAGTGCGTCGGATGGGAAAGACAGGGGAGACACACGAAGTTCAACCCAGAACGTGGACCCCTTGCCAACCCGCGACGTAACGCCAAGCCGCCCACCGCTGCGCTTGACTATCTGTCTGACTAGAGCAAGGCCGAGTCCTGTCCCCTTTCCGCCTTGTTGCTTGCCTTGCTCTGTCTGATTGAACGCCGCTGCGTATACGATATGACTTCAGACAGCGAACCAAAAAGAAATAGACGAAGCGCACAGAACAGCTTTGACTGCACCATTTCTTGGGGTGGGATCCCATACCCAGTATCTGTCACCTCAATTCTGACCACAATCCAATCCCTCTGCGGCGCGTGAGACAAATTATGTCTATCGAGTGAGCGTGCAGAAAGCTTCGGGGGGTCACTCATCTCCCCACTTCTCGTCCCCGAAATTTCGTGATTTTGTTCCCCTTTTGGGCTATTAACCGTGGACAGGTTTCGATGCGAGCATGCGGGCACGATAAGTCGCGTCGAGATGCTCAACCGCCCACCTGGCGGTGTGAACTTGCAAGCATTACTCGCCAGGTTTGTGACGACTTGCATGAGCCGCGTCTCATCACCCACCACAAACCCATCACCGTTTTGGTCTCTGTCCGTCTTGGGATCAAGGCCCCGTGCCCCGTGAACCGCATCGCGCGCGACCTATGTTCTAAAATTAGACAGACTGGTTGTACACTTGCAATGGATCAGGAGAGGGAGATAGGCCGTCACGGTCGAGTCCGGTGGGAAGAGTGTAGAGCATGAGCTGCGAGGCAAAGGCGTACCTTATCAATGCATGGGTCGAGATCCGTTACAAGTTCAAGGTGGCGCGCATCCGTCGCGAGACGCAGTGGGACGAGCAAGCCCCGCATAACCTGATGGAACGAGTACGGTTTTGATACAGACTCGAACCGGCCACTATCCATCCGATTACTATACCGTCCCAACAACACGCAAGCAGAGCCAGATATTAGCACAGTGGCCAAGCCAATTCGCATAGGTGGAGTAAAACAAACGCACAAATCCAGGATGTCATTCAGCACTAGCAATCCATAAATGGCGTCAGACAAGACATGCGGATGAAAGAAAAGACGAGAAGTGCGCGCCTTTAGACATCATACTCAAGCTTCCTTCGAGCGCCTTGAACTCAATTTCCTGCGCGCGTGGCACGATCCGGGATGCCTCCATGTTCTGCACCGCCAGGACTGTCCCAGAAACACATGTAAGCGTTCCGTCCCACGTCCCCGTTCCGAGATCAAAGAAAAGACGCGAAGCACTCACGAGCAGTGTTAAGTGGCACGCGGACCTGTGTGACCACGCCACATTGCTATCGTTAGCCTAGGTCTGGCTGACCGGTTATTAAGCAAGAATGGCTTATCATGGAAAACATATCTGCAGTAGTCGGGAAATCTACATCAGAATTCTTGTATAATTTTGTCCGAAAAAGGTAACACACGAAGTCAGGCGGCGTTTCGAGTCGGCCGCCTTGCGCTCGTTAATCTGCGCGTTCTGTGTAGCACGAAACTGCACCTCGAGCTGGTCGCGCAGTATGTAGAGCCTGCGTTCCGACTATGTGTAACCACCATCGATGTATGTCACAGGTAAAAACAGAGCCCTTTAGAACGGACACCTAAGGATCAAAGAGGAAGGGAAACGCACTGTCTCGAGCATGTAGTGTACGCAGACCAGAAAGCCTTGAAATACGACAAAATCCAGGATGTCTGAAAAGGGAGAGAAAGGGAAGAGATAAAGGACATCTAATCAGAAAATTCATATAGCGCGACATGCAGGAACAGACTAACTTCGCGTCCACCTCTTACGGTGCGGAAGAGTGACCGCAGCCGCACTGAATCGGTCGAAAGAGGAAAAGGGGTAATGTAAGATATTAAGGGGTTGACGACGAAGTCAGTAAGGCAGGTCCTCAGAGATATATGGTCGTCACTCACAGGGAGCCCCAGATAACCGCGCAAACGACGGCAGACAATCGCTTCTGACGTAAACCGAAGAGGGCCACAGTAGGCACGGCACACACATAACTTGCACATGACCACAGTTACCGTGTGCAAAAGCAGATAAATGTGAAGGAAAAAAACATACTAAAACATACTTATAAAATCCCTATTCCCGCAACTGAAAAGCGAAAATCTTGGGTTGTACAGGCCGCAAAGAAACCTGCGAGCAGGTCACATGAGGGGAAGGAATGTGAAAACCAATGGAGTTGCTCCCACATGTACAAAAGCGAATAACTTCCCCTGATGTTGTTGCGTCATAGATTAAGATCGTGAACAGATGGGAATTACCAGTGGCACGTACCAGCACCATATGGAAATAGAAAGGATAATCTGATATGTAATGGGCCGGTCGCGTGGCCAGTCATAGATGACAAGTACGAGGACGGGGAAGATACAAGCAGGAGCAACCTGGAATATCGTGAATTGAAGAGTGTGCTGGAGGATGTCAACAGCGTCACTCACCCCGTAGAAAAATATTTTATCTATAAGCAGAATAGGCCCCGGAATGAGCGCGGTGTTGACCGCCCAATTGACCAAAAGGAATATGGAAGACCAGATTGCCAGCGACTGGAACAAAACACGAAAAAAAAAAAAAGATACAGGGCGGGTGAGAACGAGTGTTCAACGCACGGTGACCGACGTACTTTATGCATAAACCAGTTCTCCTTAACATAATGCAACTCCGATTTTTTGTTGGGAAATTTTGGGGAGAAAAAGTTGATGATGGCGGGAAAAAGACGCCACCTGAGAATGATCAGAGGAGTACAGAGACTCCAGAAGCCATTGGTGTGCATAGCAACCGAGTCGCGATCGGTGCTCAGAGCAATGGGGAGGCCTCCTGACCTGTCAAGCGAGATGTTCTGCTCGGACAGCGAAACAGAGGACTTGATGTCATCGGACCAGTTTCGGTCAACGATGACCTCGTCAACTTCCATTTCGTCCTCACAAGGAAACCCGGTGTGAGAATCAGCGCGGAAGTCAACATTTTTGCCAACTAGAGGGTCTTCGACGATGGAGGTGGCGAGAGATGGATCTGAGCCGAGACGACGGCGAAAACGGGCCCAATGAACGCGAATGCCATCGATACGAGTCGCCTTGGCGCGTTGTCTAGTGGAATCGAGAGCGGCCACAGGAAGAGGCAGGACAGGGGCCTCAAGGTCAGAGTCGGGCTCGTCAAGGGAAAAATGGCGACTCCAGTGGCGGGAAATGGGTTCGACAGACTTTTTCTCAGATAATTCTCGATGCGAAGGGGGAGACAGGGGATGCCTTCGATAGTCCATTTGGTGGAAGAAGATGCTGTGTGGCTGTTGCTTTATTAGAAACCCCAGAATGAGAACGAGACCAGCTTGTAGATGAGCGAGTTGACAATTGAGCTGGCATACGAGAAGGAGCAGAGCCAGGTAAATCGAGTTGAAAACCTTTCCTTTCTGAAGGGTCAATTGATACCCTCCAGTCGTCTCGAGCGTCGCTTGATGGATTTGACCACCGAGCCCGAGCCGGAGTCTTTTCGTTAATAAGAAGAAGCAAGAAGTCAAGTTGGCACTGACGGGTGGCGGTGCATTCAATTGTCGGTTGTCGGAAATGGAAAAGGAAATTTGTCAAATTTGATTTTGATAAATAATAATATTTTAGTTTTTTAGTATTTGGTGTAATTGTGATTGTATTTGTATTTGTATTTGTATTTATATTTGTATTTGTATTTATATTTGTATTTTGTTTGTATTTGTATTTGTATTTGTATTCGATTCGAGATTCGAGCCCAGCCCAGCCCAGGGACATTGAACCAATGAGCCATGGGCCACACAACCAAGTCACAGAGACGAGGAGACGAGACAAGACAAGACGGAAGAGAGAATAGCTACGCATAATAATACAAAAATTAAAATAAAATAAAAATGGTAAAAAGAAGCAAGTAAGCAGCAGCAATGTGATTTTATTTTATTTGTATGTACACCGTCACCTCACTCAACAATCACTTCAACCCCCTCAACCCCTCAAAATATCAACTTTTAAGAAAGACATTACCAGTAACATCAATAGGTTCTGTTCCTGTCGAAATTGCAAACAGAACGAAAAAAAAATTACGAGACAGACAGTAAAGTCCCTGGTCCCAGGTTACATGCATCCGTCGGAGTTTGGATTCTAGCACTGGTCCTCTTCTCAGGCCGGGTCAGGTCAGGTATCCTAGAACTCGCTCGACCTCCCATTCCACAACTTTCTTCCACAATCCCTACTAAAAAAACAAATCTGGCCTGGAGGGGCCTTTAACTGGCATTTCCTAACCATATTACCCCTCTGACAATTATTTAAGGCTTTTTTCGCTTCTCTTGGCCTCTCCACTTTCATCTAGCAGAACGCCAGCGCCTCATGGCAACCTCCACCACGCTCAAAAACGGTGAACAGGTTAAAGTCAATGGTATCTCCTCCTTCTTTCTCCATTTTAGCCCTTTTCATGTCTGATCGAATTTATTTTGCATTTTTCCCTGCTTTTTTTTTTCCCATAATCTGCAAATAAGACCATGTCTACTGCTCCCCCAGTTGGTCAATCCGCGACGGCACACCATATTCCGTCGCGCGCATCATGGAATTTCTCCCCGCGGAAGGTGCGCAGCCTTCGCACAAGGGCAAAGGCAAGGAGCCCGCGTCGGTGTACACGCGCGTGCGCCTCGCGTGGTACTACCGCCCTTCGGACGTGAGCGACCGCCCCGTGGCGGACTCGCGGCTACTTCTTGCCGCGATCTATTCCGAGATCTGCGACGTCGCGCAACTACGTGCCAAGTGCTACGTCGTGCACCGTGACAAGATCACCGACCTCGCCGGTTGGAAGAAGCGCCCAGACAGATTCTATTTCAATCGCCTCTTCGATCCGTACATTAAAAAGGAGTTCGAGGTCATTCAATCCAACGATGTCCGCAATCGTGCGTAGCTCTCTTAATCATCCACAAAGGGTGCTCATTGTATTTGCAGTGCCCACTCACATCCGCGATGTACTTACCTTGCGTTATGAATACGTGGTGGCTGAGAAGGAAATTGTGCCTGACCTGACCGATGCACTCCGCAACTGCGACACCTGTTCTAATTGGTGCCCTCCGTATGTTCATTGCTCTTTCCCTCTCTCCTCTCCCCCTCCCCCCCCCCCCACCCCTCTCCTAATCCAACTCCCTCACCCCCTTTTTTTCGCCTAGACAAGAAACCGTCCGGTGCGATAGCTGCAAGTCCTTCTTTCACATGGGCTGCGTGCAACCGCCGCTGATCGCAAAGCCGACGCGTGGCTATGGTTGGACGTGTGGACCGTGTTCGCGCGCGCACGAGCAGGCGGTCGAAGGCCATGACGTGCGGCACGCCCCACTAACCGCCGCGAAACCCAAATCTCACGCGCCACCAGCGCGCGGTCGCGGTCGTCCGCGTAAGGATCGCACACTCGCGGAGAAGGAGGAAAGTGTACCAGTGCGTCACTTTAAGATGTGGCCATTTCGGTATTTTGGGTCCGTACTCCCCCACCACCTCCTTCCTTGTATTACGCTGACGTGAGCCAGATTACATACTGTCGCTGAAGATACCTTAGGTGAGGGTTGAAGAAGTGAAGCGGCGCTTCTGGGTCGTTCTTCGTTCTATCAGAGTAAATGGGTCTGAGATGTTGCATTTTCTTATCCAGATCCCGATGATCTTATATTCCCCCGAACCACCACACGTGTTGGGTCAAAGTACCAAGCGCCCATCCCCGTCTTAGATGGTCCACGTGATCCAGGTATGTGCCTGCCCTGCATTCCGATCGTCGCGATGGACTCAAAGCGCGAGTTGAGATTTACAAGAACGCGGTGGAGAAGCAACGGTAGAGGTATTGAGTCTCATATATGGGATGTCAGAAACACAAGGTAAGCACGCGACGCCTATTGCCCTGCTCCGGCATTGACAGCTCGCTTTCCCCTCCCCAAACAGTAGCCGAGCGTGAGTAACCTCCACCTGCCCTTCAGTCCAATACCCCTTCATGTAGCACCATGCAGTCGAGCAACGCAAGATGCGTCTGACTACAAAGCAGAGCCTGCGCTCTAATGTCGATTGGCTCACCGAAGTTATACGACGTTTCTCTGAAGCGTTCATACTCGGTCACGACCTTTCGACGGTCAGCATGTCCAATGTTTTTCGCTACGAAAAGGTACACGAATGCCCTGTCTGTACCTTTTTCTACCTTTGCTCACTTTCACTAAACGTGGTGTCAGTGGAAGACCACCGAGACGCGCTATGCCGACCGTGAGTGGGACGACGACGAGAAAGCCGCATTTGAAGACGTCGTCCTTACTCACGGTGCCGAGTTGCGTGCCGTCCGCGATGAAGTTGGAACCCGCACGATTTACGAGGTCGTGCGCTACTACGGCCACTGGAAAAAGTGCTTTCCCTTCTTTTCTTCATTCCGAAGTGGGTCTTAAATGCTCGCTTATATAGCATGAAACTTGGCGAAGAGAACCACCGGCGGCGTCTGCTTGGCTCATCGGAAACACCGCCTCCATCGGCACACATGGTACCTTTCGCAGATGACTCGGATTCGGATGGTTCTATTGTACGCACCCCAAGCAAGGCACATGCGTCATGCGGTGCATGCCGAACGCGCGACACCAAGGTTTGGTGGAAGGCGCCAAAGGGTTTGCCCACGCCTGTACTGTGTGATTCGTGCGGCATCTCATGGCGCAAGTATGCGGATCTTAACCACCTCCGGCCTATCCGCGAAGAGACAGCCACGGTCAAGCAGGGTAAAGTGGAGAAGAGAGAGGGCACGCCACTCACAGGGTCAAATACCAAGCGAATAAAGGTATGTCTTGTCTTCCGTTTTGGGCGGGCTTAAACCGTGGTTGAGCGTTGGGTCTTGTGTGTAGACTACCGGGTCGGTCCCGTCCACGCCGCCACCACAAGTGGGGAACGGCGTCCCTCAGCATCGTTGCCTCGCATGTCACAAATACGGTTCTGGCAAGGTCTTTAAGTGTAAAGAATGTCAGACACGCGTCCACTCTGGTAAGTCGTCGCTTCGCTCACCACCCGTCACGTGCGTGACCTCTCTGGTTCTAATGGCTCATCCCCCCACTCTTTAGGCGCCTGTGGAATTGTTGACCCTGGCTCGGTAGAATCCTGGATATGTGATCTCTGCCAAAACGAAAAGACCGCGGAGGCCTCGCTTGTAAGTGTACTTGAATACTGGTCTCCTTGTCCGTTGATTATTAACGTCCGTAGAACCCCGATTGCGTACTTTGCGCGCGTCCTAAGCGCGACCGCGATAAAAAGGCACTCTACCCCCCCGCCGACTCTTTCCTGCGTGTTTGCAAACCAACTGAGGGCCAGGGCTGGGTGCACCTCGCGTGTGCGGTGTTCGTACCCGAGGTGACATTCTCCGATGCAAAACGCCTGCGCATCGTCGAGGGGATCAGCACGATCCCCACCCATCGCTGGTCTACCGTGTGTAGTAGTTTCCCATCGCTCAGACGACCATTATTACCGCGTTACTGATGCGAATTGCGCAATCCCCAGCGATGCACTTGTGCAACCAAGTCTGTGGCGCAGTCGTCCGCTGTAGTGACTGTCCGGCCGAGTATCACGTCGCGTGTGCATGGTCGCGCGGGTACAAGTTTGGCTTTGAGATTCAAGCAGTACGTCGTTTCATCATCCTCACGTAATTATTCTATCACAACAGAACGCTGACGCAAAACAAAAAACCACAGATACAGACAAAATCCGCGAAGCGCGAGCCCAACATCTCGGTCTCCTTCAACGGTGTCTCAGGTACAATGCATCCTATCGTACGTTGTAAAGAGCATGAGGGCAGCAGACGCCTTCTCTTTGATATTTGTGAGACGAACGAGTTTGGCGAGGTGCGTTCATCATCCACACCCGCACCCACCCACACACACTCCCCTTTTTTTAAATTTCCCTTTTTCCCTTTTTTCCCCCTTTTGTGTCCCTTCAAATCTCATTCCTCAAAAAAAAAAAAACTCCAGACGGCCCTTCAAGTGTACTGTAACACCTATAAGCAAGCCCAAGTCGCACAATCACACGCGCTCCTGCGCAAAGCGCGGCGGTTGGATCACGTATTGGAAGAGAAAGAACCTGAGTTGAACGGCCACGGCCATGGGACAATAACAGCTGGGTCGACTGTTTCTGTTTCTACTCCTGCTTCTGCCGCCACCAGCACAGATCCTGAATGTGCACATTGCAAGACGTCCTTTTCTCCATTCTTCCACCCACTTCCCCGTGCCGGCGCATTCGCGTGCCATCGATGCCACTTTGAGGGTCGCACGCAGATGCCACTTACCAACGGACACATTCACCCCCACGGACTAAGCCATGGTCTCTCATCTTAGTTCACTCCTGTTTAGATTCCTTGATTTTCCTTTTCCTCACACTCACTCTTTTCATTACTCGCTCTCTTCGTTTCTTCTTAGAGTACCAGGGTACCACTGCAAAGAGAGGTTGTACAATTACATTGTTTTTGTCTTGTGTAACGATAATCATGAACAATTGAGATGATGCAGAGTACATGTGGGTAGCAGGAAAAGAGAGTAAAAAAACAAAAGAGGAGAGGGAGGGGGTCAGTGAGAAGGGGGACTGAACAGGGCAGAGTGATGGGTTAAACAGAAGTGGTGTGTAAGTGTATCGGATCGAGAGCTATTTTCATGCTTTCACCCTTTTGTAGTACAAGACGTACGCTGGCTTACCCTGCAAGTGACCAAGGCGATCAGAATGAAAGGGGGATGTGATTTGGGAAGGGGTGGGTGCTACTCACAACAACTTCCTTCGAATTGGCAGACGTGACACGACTATCGTCGCAATACAGCCACCCACCTCTCGAAGCAATGAAAGCGGTATCTGACAACCAAAAAAAAAAAAAAAGAAAATGTGATCAATGAATCTGGCCACGCCGCATGACACGATACGTACAATGTCCGCTGCTCAAGCTGCCGAAATGGTTCGTCACAGCATACAAGTCGTACTTGTACGGGGGTACCTGCAAGCGAGGATCATCAAGTGCGTACGTCTGTGCGCCTGTACGGTCGATGCCTGGCGGGAGAGGCGGGGGCATGTAGTTCGTCAAGTCGAGGCCTTTGAGAGGGAAATCGATGTGTTTCTCGATCTTATCCGTAAATGGGCCCTTGAACGAGAAGCGCTTGAAATGAATGAGCAACACGGCGGCAGTCGGGAAAGTGAAAGTGTCTTGGTCGCTTTGCGTAGCGTTTTGCACCGCGGGCAATTCCTATCAGGGTTCTCGTTTAAATCTGCTAGCCACGTGACACAAGGGTTGTGTAAAATAAAACGTACCAAGCGTCTGACTTTTCCATGACTTCGGTCTTAACAAAAGCATCGAGACATTGTTGTATGTCAACCTTGTTATTCTTGGTAGACGGTATCGGTAGGGACAAATACATAAAAGTGTTGTACGTCGTCGAAGTCTACACAATTGCAAACCTTGTCAGGGACGAGCGTCCGAAGTGTTTCAGAGCGACTCACCTTGTGACATGTCAAGCACTCTAGTCGGTTCCGGAACTGCCCCTGGAAAAAGTCTACGACGATGCTGTCGTTCCGCATGCGATATATTTTCCACTCCTGCTCACTCGCGATCTGCTGTGGGAGCTTTTCTAGCTCTTCTTCCCGCGCGGACGTCACCTCATATCTTTGTTTGTTGATGATGCGGTTCAAATCCTCGTGCAGCCCATCAAGTAAGAAACTCAGGAACTCCTGTGAGTCGTGCTGCTCTGACCCGCCGAACTGCGAGGCGTGCTGGCAGATGGAGCGCTGACACCAAACATCCGGATCAGTACCCACCACCAAACGGGATGGGGAATAAGCATGCGTACGCGGAATTGGAAAGGCGAGATATACGGCATCTCTCCGTGCCATAAATCGTGCAAGATGATTGAAAATGCCTGCACAAGATTGCCCTTTGTCCCTAACGGGTTCACCATGTTGACAGCACTCTTCCATCGACCGTCTACCCAGAACAAGGGCATAAGCACTCGTCGTCCAATCCGATCCAATAAGAAAGAAACTAACCCGTAAAGAACCGCGCAAAAGGCACTGTTGCGCTCAAGCATTGAATAGTCGAGTTCATGTAGCATGTATTCCCTAAATTTTTCAGGCCCATGGTACCGATCGGAACGTCGGCCCAGTAAGTCACCGGGTATTCTGATTGGATCGTTGGCGGCGGTGGTCCGGTTGCAGGCACCGAAAGCGAGTGGGCGTGTGTCCGTGGGCGTTCCTTTGGAGCGGCGGCAATGGGGGGCGGGCGAAGGATGTGCTGCGCCGATAGGTCGGGGTAGTCGATAGGCGCACGTGCTGCAAAACCGGCGCCTGTGAGTGCTAGGGTCTCCCGCGACGGTTCGTGGTACTCTGAACGCCGCCGTGAGAGCGGCGAAGGGTGCAGGGACGCTTGTGGGGGTGAAACAAGTCCGTAGTTACCTGCGGATCCATTGAAGGATGAACCGGTGCTGTGCGGAACCACTGTGCGAGCAATCTGGGGGTATTGAATGGGACCGTTGGCAATGGCTTGTGGTATCGTGGGAGAGGAGACCTGCGTGGCTCCTCGTAAGCATGTACACACGGGAGATTCGAGGACGGGAAGGACATACTCCTTCGGACATGGTGCGAGGGAATGCGTTTAGGGAAGAAATAGACGGCGGGCGGGTCATAGTGGGCTTCCGTTGAAGACGGCGAACAGGCTCCGTAGGGAGGTCACGAGATTCAGAAGGGCTACGAAAGGAGAGGGAGGAAACATTGTTAGCGGGGCCCGGCCAAACAGCGCCTGTAGGAGACTCGTACCGTGGCGAGGCGGGACCTTGATCGAAAGGGTGATTATCAGGTATAGGTGGAGGACGTGTCTCAGACACCACCTCTGGTCCCATCCTCGTTCGACTCGGCAATGGACTTCGCGGTATTGGAGGAAGAGCCCGAAATGTATCTGGCTTGGGGCTCGTCGCAGCCACACTAGGCGATGAGGGAATTGGCAGCGCCGAGGGCTGCGGTGATGGTGGGACATACACCTCTGCAGCTGGTGGTATTATGGGGGGTATGGATATCGGTACGGGAATCACAGGCGGCTCAGCCACCACAAGCTCCCGGTCCCCAAATTCGCGCTTCCACGATTCCAGGCCGCCGATGAGAACCACTGGGACGCGTTTGAGAATCTTGCGAAATGCGGTCTCGTATATCGCGCGGACAAGCCTGGCAAGTGGGGCGTCAGGTGGGCCAGGTGTTTCGGAGGCGTCGTCGTAGATGGCTATGATGTCGAACTTGTCTCGGTTGCGAAATAAAACCCACTCGTCGCGTGGGGCAACGGTGAGCGAGTCCTCGATACTCTCGCCGGTGACGCTGCAAGCATGCATGACAATATTATGAGCGTCTTTGGATGGGGGACAGGGAAAGAGGGAGAGGGAGAGCTCACCTGTCACGAAGGAGCACAGACGGCTCGATACATACTACAGCATCAGCCCGAATATGCTCATGATCGAACGCCTCTCGAGTGCGTACATCGAGTATGAGCACCTTGAGTTCGTTACGATACATATAGTCGTACAGCTCGTGCGGTTCCGCCAAGCTCTTAACATAAAGCTCAGCAGAAGGGACGAGAGGTGAGCCCGATCTCCGAAAGCCGAGCGGCCGCTTCGTTGGGGATGTAGGGCGACTCGCAAAGTGGTCGACGACGGGCGTGATGGGTGTGCTGGATGGGCGAGGACCAAGGTCAACGGGAAGGACGGGGAACGACTTGGAGCCAACGCTAGGAGAGTGGTCACCGGCAGGATGAGAACCACCAGGCCGTTGAGTGGTTTTACTGCTTGAGCTATCGGCAGAAGCATCGGCATCGGACAAGGTACGTCGACTATCAATTTCTTCAAGTTCATCGATGGACGGGAACGCTTGTGTAAACTCTACGGGGGTAAGGAAGGATGTGCGCGGGGATGAAGAGGCTGAAGAAGTTGGTGATGGAGGACCAAAGGCGGAAGGGGACACGAAGGAGTGTGATGTAGGTGGCGGACTGGAAACCTTTAAAGCTGATGTACTATGACTGATAAGGGGGGATGGAAGCCCCAGTGACTGTAGAGAATTGCGAATTGTTCGCGTGCCATCAAAGGACGTGGATGTTGGTGAGAGAGGTATCGCCAAGGTGGAGGGGAGCTCCCTGGATACGCGCTTGGCGGTGGTCACTGACAACCCGGCATCCTGTAAGGATCTCATTCGGTCTGCGATACTTCCTCCGGAGGTCTTTTGAATGCCATTCTCTGGTGGTGGTGGTGGTGGTGGTGATAAGTGATGACCGTTGAGTCTAAAAGGGAGAGGGAGAATGTAAGAAGACATGTGGAAGTCAGGGACGGAAGCAGACTTACTGGGTAGCAGCAGATCTTTCTACTTGAGTCAATCTACTTTCTATAGCGTGTGCGCGCTGTGTAAGATCGCTTCCTTCATGCTAAAAAGGACGATAAAGATATGAAAACGAGAGGAGTATGGGGGCAAATGAATCCCTCACCTGCTGGAAGTCTGTAAACTCTTTCCACAACACGCCTCTCTTTCCAGGAATGCTCTCTGCTTTGAACTCTGCAGTATCCATGAAAACCTGGGTAAGGCTTGCTGCCTTCGTAAAGGCACTGAGAGCACCCTTGAGGTCTCTGGCGATTTCGCATGACTGGGCGAGGGAGATCTGACCCTTGGCGGAACGGATGAGGGAAATGGCGGAAGCGCCTCGACTTGCACGTTGGGCCTGCTGTATAGCTCGCTCTTTGATCTCTGCCACGGACATGTCTTCGAAAGGTCTCGCGGGGCCGTTGAGCAAGGCTGTGGAGGGCGATTAGGGAGGATGAAAGTATAGAAAAGGGTAAAGTAAGACGAGCTGACCAGAAGAGGCTGAAGGCGGGAAAGATGTAGTCGGAGGTGAAGCTGATAAAACGGAGACTGTGGGCATTTCTCTGCCCTGTCGATGAAGAAAAGAATTAGATAAAGTAGAGTTTTAGAAAAAATAAGGATAAGATCAAAAGTTGCGTTGCGTTGTTGTCGACAGAGGCCAGCGTTAGCACTCGACCCGACACGCACTCGCAGTCAAACAAAAGCTGTTAGGTGTGGCCGGCCACCAACAGCAAGCTTTGAAGTGCATACACACGGGCATCTCATCTTTCCCTTCCCCCTCCCTCTCTGCCTTTGCCTTTGCCTCAACTTATATTATTGATACTGATACAGGACCCCAGTCAGTAATACTATTACTACTAAAACTAATTTACAGGTATCATCATCATACACTGGAAGGCGTATTCCTCTTCATGTACCGCGTACGAACAGTTACCGCTACATCAATAAGGCACTCAAGAATCAGTATCAAAGAAACAATTTGGCCAAAGCCCCAGGCGTCTTCTCCGGACTGGATGTTTCCTTTGTTACGCTGGATCTAACACCCCCTTGTGAGTATGCCTTCTTCCATGATGGGTACACTACGCACGATCAACTCGAGGGTCGCCACACCATATACCGCAGATCTAATACACAGGGTCAACCGTTTCGATTCGATCTTGTGATGGCTTGACTAAACTAACTTACACCAGTGAGAGACTCAGGGAATAGGCGCGCACACTGGCAACCTTCGTCGGGCTGTTCTTTTGTTCTCCGATGGGAGTCGAATCCAAAAAGTTTTCCATATGAACGGAAACAATTGCGCTAAACTTGAATAATAACGAGAAAGCGGCAAAGACGAGGCTAATGATGAAGAAGATCCGTAACCAGATTGAATTTGCCGGGACGTTGAAAAAAAGGATGACATATTTGACGAGATGGTTGCAGTCGGGCTGCGAGCCAAAGTGGCTGTCTTCGATCCACACGTATAGCAGCCAGATGGTAAACACCACCGTTGAGAATATCTGGACCGCGATAACCATCTTCATGCGGAGATCACTCCTCGAAGACCGCATGAATCTTTTCATACCTGCATATACCCGCACCCAATCAGCGCTTCAAGGGCGTGCTCGAGTGGACACAAAATGTACCGTATGCATAGACGAAATCGAGGGAGAATATGATTTGCATCACGAAAATTGCATGATACAAGTCCAGCTGATTTTGTAGAGTCTGGATGACGGCGGTGATGACAAGACCGAGTCCATAAAACACAGAATTTTCGTATAGTCCGTCCACGAGTTCAGTTGTGTGTTCATTCTCAGGTATTAGAGCAGTCAGGACTATCGTCACGTAGAAGTTGATGCGGGTCTAAAGAATGAAACAGTCAATACGAAAAAACGCAGAGTTGATAAATGAAGCACGCAAACTAACCCCGATACCCGCTAGGTCTGGGTTTGAAAGAATTTTATCGGCGCAGCTGCCAGACATTGGTCTAAGGGAAAGGGGAAGCTTATTAGCTGATTCAGTGTTAAACTGAGCTTTTTGAAAAGCAACTCCTCCAAGCTGCTCACATTTCTTATAGCAGGTCAGGACACCATGCCCCGCAGTGACAGTATCTCGGGGCACTCGTGTAGCAAGCTCTCGGACCTTGCGCCTCGAGTTGTACATGAGTCGGAGAGTCCGGGAATAGTGCGATAATTGTCAGGACAACCTAGCCATCTAATGCACAAAGCAGGAGTGTGGTTACTGCGTGCCATGCAATGCTACAATGCTGCACGATTGTGATACAGGGATCGTGCCAATGTCGTGATGCATGTTCTTAGTTTATCGTTAACCAATTATGGAAGGAGCGAGTGCAGAGTTTTGCCGCATGTAGGACCTTCGTGGCAAATAAAACCAGTATCTTCAAAGCTGAAGGTGCGCTAGTTGGAGCTTTGTTATGTCATGTAAAAACCCTGAGAACCACAGCGGACAGCGTGATTGACTGATGAGGGATAGATCGTCCATTATTCGTGCTAAACTGGGTACGCGAATCAATACGGGCCTGCTTCTGAACAGCAGCGAAAGCGAAAATTATTTAGAATCCCGTGCGACAACGATGCTGTGAAGAAGAGATACAAATGAATGAATGTATGAGGAGAGGTCCAACACGTTGACATTTAGCACGTAGTCGATCATGGCCACGAAAGGTAATTGCAGAGCGCCAGTGGTAGTGACATGATGGGGAATTTCGATCATTTATTGGCTGCAGAATGATCCCGCCCCAATTGATCCCGACTCTGTTGGCGAATCTGATGTGGTAAGAGATGGGCATGGCTTCCCAGAAGGCGCAGGGATATAGGACTACTTTTGGAGTGGAACTGCGTCCAGGAGATTTAGACTTGTGAAGTGATCTGTTGAAGGCTAAACCAACAGGAGCGATAATACCAAGTATTAGGGGTATCCTGTCGAACGAGCCAATGACCGCTTTGTCCTCATTCCAAGCTGCTTGGTGCGCGCTACACGGGGTGCGAAGGAGGGCTCGACGCACTTGGACACCACCATGGCAGAACGCGCCTAGTTGCCAAGATCGACTTGGATCCACCACAGCCCCCGTTCACAAGCGCAAGCACATCCAGTGCAGCGCGACTTCAATACGCAACAGGGCACCGACAGCACCTGTATCGGCTATCAGGAGCTATCAACTACACGCCCCCGACATGACGCCTTTGGAGGACTCCAACGCACGGTCCACGACGTAGCCCCCCGTCTGGGTATAAGTAAGGGTAGTTTCGGCTCTTGAGTGGGGGTAAACCAGCAGACTTAAGTGCGGTGCCTCGGGTGCGGTGAAGGGAGTGCCACTGGTCGGACTGCCATCGATCGTGATGATCTTGAGATACGTTCTAGGAACAAAAAATTCACAGCACCACGGTTCAAGGACGCAGCTACCGAGTCGTGGATGCGTAGAGCGGCATGCGGTAACCAATGTCTCCTCCTTTCAAAATGGATATCCGTGAGAGGAGTGCAAGACGATCAAAGAGGATTGAGGCCTGTTATGAGGCCTGTTAATAGACAATGCGCAACATAACTCTATAACGTGGTTCGATCAACATGCACGGCTGCCACCCGGTGACCTCGATTTTCAAGTTTCAACTAATTTGATGCCGCCTCCATCGACCCTATATACTGCGCCCACGACTCCGTGATCAACTTCTTTTACGCTCACATAGCCATAAGATAGTGGGGGAACCTTGGGAAAACTCAAGGCCCACATGCACCTAAAGCATGCATAGTTGGAAGAGTGAAGAAACAGTCATAGTGTGTCCCGCACCCCTCGTACCTCTTCTTCATCCTGGAGCTGAGCTGATCTATTGTTGATATCCGCCTTCGCCGCAGCACAGCGCCCGCTATCCTACATTAGGTAAAATTAACTGTGCACAAGACAAGTCGCCACTGGCAAGGCAAGTACTCAATAGGGTTGCGCACCGTCCGTCTATTTGACGGTCGGAAGACGGGTACGGGTACGGTATACGGTATTAGGCGGTATTACTGCCTGAGGTTTAGATATTCAGTCAATGCTGTTGATGGCCATTTTTTGACAGGTTTGGATGGGTTTTTCTGTGCCCGTCCACCGTCCGTCATTGATTGAGTTGAGCTGGTACGGCACGGGTACGGCAACCGTACTACGGACCCGTCCATACCGTGAGGTACGGGTGCGGTGCGCAGCCCTAGTACTCAATGCCTATCATTCCCAGTGTCTTTTACAGTCAACGTGAATACGTTGATGAGGACTTTCTAATCAATCGCGGCGTGTGGTCTCTCAACGGCGACACCATCGCTTCAAAAAGGGTCCTAACGCCTTTCGCTGGTTCAAAGTGGCCCCACTCCAAACTGACCTGTCGATGGATGTCAAATTAAATGGCTCTGTATTTCTGATATGCCTTCCAGTGTGCTTGTTCTGTGGCAGTCTCTCATCAAGATGTCTAGAAGCGTGTGTGTTGTGTTCTAACACAGTCTACCATTTTCAATTCTGGACCCCGCGCGATTGCGACCGTGGCCTGCTTGCATGGGAGCATAGAGAGGACCTTCTTATTCTGTTGCTGTGGTGAGGAAACGGAAGTAGTAGACTTTCCGGAGCCTGGGGCCCATTACCTCACGGGGAAAAATGGTTTGAGGTCATGTACAGGGTGATGTTCCCAAGTTCACCGCTTGTTCTATTTTATCTTTCCCGCATTCCACCCTCGTCATCCATATTGTCTTTGTTGCCCTCGTGGCTTATACTGCTTTTCCCCCAGCTCCATGCTGCCGATCAAGATAGGACCAGCAAATGTGAATCATGAGCTTTATTGTAACAAACCCCGTGGTCTCACTATGTGATTTACTGAGAAACGGAAAGGTCACGAGAGATGGCAGAATTTTCCGGATTCTGGAGGAAATCCGAAGGTCCCAGGTGGATCTATTGTATTCAGCTACCAGCCACAGAGAACGATATTCAGTACCTTTTCCTTATAACTGATACTGTAGCTGACAACTCAAGTTTTGGGTTGTGTTCTTAGGTGGAGCGCATGGACAATATCAAACAGTTTTGATCGAGCTATCACACGTCGGGTTACAGTTAAATTGTATGTGTTGTACTACAATCATCCCTGTCCAGGCCTCCCTATCTTGGACAGGACATCATTCAAGCAATCCAGGTCCCACTTCTCCCACTCTAGATCCTGTGCTCGCTTATGAATCTCAAGTGCCTTCTCAAACATGCTCTTAGCTTGTTCAAGTTGGGATCTCCTCATGTACACCCTTCCTAGCCCATTCAAAGCACCACCGTGATCTGCATGAGAGGGTGCAATTGCTCTGTAGAGGTTTGCTGACTTGGTATATATGGCTTCTGCATCATCTAACTTATTCATTTCTAAGTATATGGACCCAAGTGCGTTGTAATCGGTTCCTTGCCATATAGCATCATTTGCAGCCTTGTGAAACTTGAATGCCTTTTGAAATGAGGACTCTGCGTCATCGTACTTTCCCAAACGATGATACACTTCTCCAAGTCTGAGATGGGTATTGCCCTGCTCCAGGACCAAATTGGTAGCCTTATAACACTCCAAAGCCCTTTTAAATGAAGTCTCTGCTTCGCTTAACTTGTTAAGCCTAAGTTGTACCTCTCCGAGTCCTTTATAGCCGTTTCCTTGGCCGTGAAAACTTTTACCAGCTTCATGATATTCTAATGCCTTTTGATATGAGGCCTCAGCCTCATCCAGCTTGTGTAGCCTCTGATAGACTTGACCAAGGCCCATGAGAGCATTGCCTTGGCCCAAACCATCATTAGCAGCCCCATATATTGTTAAAGCTTTTTTAAAAACAGGTTCTGCTTCATGAATTGTACCTTGCTGGATGTAAATTTGACCAAGTTCTATTATGACTAGGGCATGTAATGGGCTGTTAGCATTTGAGCCTGATAAGCATAATTTTTCTGCTTCTTGGGCCCTGAGCTTTGCATTCTGAGTGTCATATGAAGAATAACATAGACACCCCCAGCGGTGAAGACAGCTTATGAGCAGTGATTGGGCAAGATTATTCATTTTAACAAACCGGACAGATTCACTGATTAGTTGTTCAGAGAAGTCCCCAATGATCTGGTGGAAATATGTAAATGAGAGGATGGCATTGACTAATGCTGGTTGGTCATTATAGTCTGACTTCAACAGATTTAACAGCATTGCCTTTATGTTATTCACTTCCAACATCAACATAACAGAAATTTGAGGCTCTATTCCCTGTGGTTGTCCTCCTGCCTGTGCCAGTGTGACATAAAAGTCTTTCAAGGAAGCTTCATGCTTTGAGGTTATGAGGCCTTGGCCATTACAAAAATGGCGAATAATTGGATGAGTTTGATATCTCTCTTCAATTATATTAATTAAGCCGCATTGCTGCAGACCACGAAGGCCAGATAGGATATCAATATCGAAAGAACCTCTTTAAACTTCTTCAACTGCTTGATATGTATTCCATCTGGCAGCATGCTAAGAATTCCGAGCAAATCCTTGGCAGATGGAGTGGCTTTCATCCTGCCACTTTCGATAGACAACTGGATGGAGTGCTCAAGGTTTGACAGTTTATGAACCTGTCCCCTTTTAATAAGTTTGATTTGTTTCTCTTTCCATTCTTCCAGTAATAACTCAGGCAGGGTTGCCTGAGCCAAGTGGGCCAGGAGAGTGACAGCAAGGGGTACAAAGTCCACAGCTTTAATAAGTTCCTCTGAAAAGGTGTCATAGCTATTGGTGATATGTTTCCAGACTTCCTTGGCGGCATCAAGACTGAGGGTTTCCAATGGTGCAAGAGGGGGTTGTGTCCACTGGGTCTGGGCTGGTCGTTCCGTACCCCTCATTGTGATAAGCACAGTGACTCGAGGGAGCTCTGTGATCCTAGCCAGAAGTTCTTCAACAGAGTGTCTCATTCGCCATCCTGATCCCAAGGTGACTCGAAATTATCGATGCAGAGAATGAGCTCATCGGCACTCAATGCGGCATGTATGTGAGACCAAGAGGCGTCCAATCCTCTGTCCAAGATGCCGAGTGACTTGGCCAATTCGATCAAAAGGGAACCATATGAGAAGACCGATTCACAGGCGACAAAACATCTGTTGTTCCCAAAATGTTCTTGAACACGGTGATGCGCGAGGACTGCTCTGGCAAGGGTCGTTTTTCCATAGCCTCCAAGTCCAAGGATAGCAATGCGGGCGGGACGCGACCCGACATGGGTGAAAATCATGTCAATGATCTGGGCGAGCTCGGCATCGCGCCCAAAAAACAATTGTGGTGTAATGGGTTTGCCAGCGGGTATTAGGAACCTGAACGCCATGAATACTGAGTCAGTGAGTGAGGACGTATGATACTCACTGGTTCTCGGTCGAGCCTGCCGGGATAGCCTGTCAAATGGATCAATGACTGATATCTGCTAGTGCAGTGTAGTCGAGGGTCAAGCGGCTACCTTACGGTCTTGAACAATCTGCGCAAAGCGAATATCCAAGGACAGCTCGGCCTGTAGTGCGGTATGATTAGTAGTAGCCACTTAGGGATGAGAAAACTAAAACCAACATGAAACGTTTGAAGTAAATTAAATAGCTCGCCGTCATATTGCTTGACCTTCTGCAGCATGTCCTTGCGTAAAAGGAGCTCCTGGAACCCTTTTTTCTTGGCACATTGTTTAAGCGCAGCCTCGATCTCGGGTAGTTCGCTTGTCTTTGATCAGTCCATGAACAAAGACAGACACGGCAGAGGCATGCATACCTCTGAAGGGAGTACAAAATGGCACGCAGACCAGATGGGAGATCGTTTTCCTTCAGATCGTGACCTTGGCACAACTCTCCAACGTGGACAACGAGGCCAGCGACTCGGCCAACTTTACGCATGACCACCTTCCACTCTTCTTTATACTGCCTCACTTCCTAGCGACGTACTGATCAACACACCAAAACCTGGGTCTGGAAAATAAAGGGGTTCACTCACACCTCGTATCGTAAGAACTTGGAGTAGGAGACCTGCGATGGGGCCGATGTAAGGGATCTTCCCTACGAGGGCACTCCCTTCCTTCAAAACCGCAAGAGAAGTTTCAATCCCGCTAATCCCGATATCGATTCCTTCACTGATAGGCACGGATGGGACAGGATTTGAGCTGATAGCTGGACGAAGGGTCAATCAATGAACTGTATGACAGTACTTTCCCCTCTCGCGACGACGACTCACAGACCGGCTGACTATTGCCAATTAACACAGGAAAGACCCTGCGTAAGGTTTCCTTGAGAGGAGACGATCTAGAAGATTGCATATTTGGCTTTTCCAGTAGACGAAGAGCACAAGAGACAACCACGTCGAGGGCTGGCTCTGGGAAATGAAACGTGACTTTGGTCAGTGCAGTGGTTCTTTTTTAATTTAATTTAATTTAATTTTTGGATCGACTTTATTGAAAACGCGCTTCAAGGCTTTGCCTAAGTGGCGCGGTTACTAGTACAGTGAGTCCCCTAGCAACTACTATACTATGTAAGATATCAGGGTATGACCGCAGCCCCAGAGAAAATACCCCCACCCCCGGTTATTCGAGTAATCGATAAAATTAAAATTATCATGTTTATTGACAACTTTAAAATTACTTCAACAAATTAACAGATGTGAATATTAGTAATGATGCGGTCGTACCACTGCTGGACTGGACCTATTCCGGATCCAAAGGCCGGGGGATTAATGTGGTTGCAGGCATTTAAATTATGGCCTACCCTACTTTTTCAAACTTTACCAGGTGATGTCCACGATCATGGACAACTCATTCTCAGGTCTAATTTCGCGAGAGGGAAAAGTGAATCAAATACAGCAAAGGACCCTTAACAAGCGAACTCAATAGAATGTCCGCATCAATCCGCCTTGAGCTTCTCCTCTCCCATAGTCCAACGTCCAAGCAGCTGGTTCGCCCGAAGGACCAACAGGTCGCGCAACATCCGCAACGAGTCCTGTACGACGCTAAGCTTGCTTCCCGCGACCTCGTTCCACGTCACGGGCACCTCTACGACGGGAATACTTAACGTCTTGGCGAGCAACAGGATCTCAACGTCGAAAATCCAAGTGGCGAGATGTTGGCGCGGGAATAAAGCCCTCGCCGCGGCGCGCGAGAACAACTTGAATCCACACTGTGTATCGCGCACATGGCCGACGCCTGCGATGCGGAGGACGGTGTGCAAGCCATACATGAGAAAATTGCGTATGAAGGACCGCTACAAGCACAAATTATCAGGTGTCAGATATGCCGTCACTGTCCGCATGGAACCACACATAGGCCGAAAAAAAAATTAAAATTAAAATTAAACAGAAAAGTGAAAGAAAAAAGAACGGTAAATAGAAAAAATAAAAAAATAAAAACGTACTTTGACGACCGCCTCGGTCTTGACAAGATGTGCCCTGCTACCGATCGCGATCCCTGCCGCATCGCTCTCCGTGGGTGCAATCGAATCTAGCGCGTCCAGCAACAGCTCGAATCAGCGAAACGACTGGCGCCATCCGCGTCGACCATGAGAAGCCGTCGTCCACGGGCGTGTAGCATACCATGGCGCACGGCGCCACCCTTCCCACGATTCAGCTCGAGCTGCACGACCCGGATGTCGCTTTCGGGTGGCGTTCTGCCGCGAGTTTGAGCGCGACGGAGGCTGTACCATCTGAGGAACCGTCGTCTATGATGAGGATCTCGAAGGAGCGTTTGGGAAACGATGAGAGGTGTTCGAGGGTAGACGAGAGCATCGATGGTAGACGTTGGGTCTCGTTATAGGCTGGTATTATGATGCTCAAGTCTAAAGAGGCAGCATCTTGTATAGATGGCAGAGGTCGCGACGTATTCGGGTCCTTGGGTGCGCGGTAGTTGTTCTCAGACGGTAGTTCTTGGAGAGGTGGGGGTGTCGATGCGACGAGTGCGAGGTATGCCTGGGGGTAGCTCATGAGTATACTTGTCCAAGTTAGAAATAGCCACCCCATTTTACACGGGAGCATGAATGAATGGATCAGGATCAGAAAAGGCGGCATGATTGCGTCGCGCCCATGAATGCTCGTCTGCGCCTTGGCGCACGTCTAAATAGACGGCCCACGGCTCTAAGAACAAGGATGATACTAGTTTTCATCACGTCCACACAGACCCGTCTCCTTCATCATACGAAAACTTACTAGTGCTAACCCTGCAGAAAATGCGATTATCACCGCGTAAAAAATTTGAGCTTGATCCATGAAAACCGCAGTCGTTGCCTTATACCGAAGGCATATGCACCAAGGAGACAAGAAATGAGACTCCTCTAGGGAGTTAGAAATGATGGTTAATCACAAAATGTTCACACAAGGACGACGACAACGACCAACGGCAACGATGATGGTCGGGCGGTGTTGGTTGAGTCACGTGGGAAGAATATATAGAAGCGAAATATAAAAAACATCATGGCCAACGTGGGGATCGAACCCAAGACCTTCGCGTTATTAGCACGACGCTCTAACCAACTGAGCTAGTCGGCCTTGTTATTTATTCAAATCTTTGCTGCATGATTACATCATGGTGTGACAAGTAACGAATGCGGGAGGCCCGAGTGAATTCCAACATTTGTAACCACAAGCCCTCCTCAACTTGTAACATCCACCACGATTATGGCCCCTCAACGATCTAGCTCAGTTAGGGCACAGGAGCCAAAGAGCTCTGGTAGCTTGAGACAAGGCATACTATCCTTTACCTCCGTCAAGCGCAGTGGTAGCAGCATTGCCAAGGACAGTGTCAAGGGGAAGGCGAGCACACGTCCTGCTGAACCCATCGCAGTCACATCCATTCGTGTGGGTGGGAAGCGCAAATATGAGCCTGATCTCGAGCCCGAGTTGGAGAATGAGCGGGGGGAAGAAACCACTGAGGTGGCGGAGCGCGAGAGGTTGGACCTAGGGGATCCACGATGGAACAAGGCTTTCGGTTGGGCCCGAGAGAAAATGGGCGACATTCAGCCTGGTCTGTCGTTGTGTTTCTCGATTCTAGATTCTTCCATGGTTGATGGTTGATTGCTGATTGGAGACGTTTCGGTTTTCCATGGTTACAGTGCACGCAGAGGGACAATCACCAGTACATCATATCCTACGCGTCTTTGACCTGTACGTGGTATTCTGCTCGGCCTTTAAAGTCGGTTGGGTGTGCTTTTACGGGTGTTGTCTAGATCGTACGAGTACGGACCATGCATTGGTGTGACACGGCTAGAGCGATGGGAGCGTGCGGAAGCTCTCGGGCTGGATCCCCCAGCCGAGGAAAGTCCTGTGTATTGTTCTATTCCGAGTGAATGAACTGAGAAGACATATCCTCTGTAGGTTCGAGAGATTCTAGTGACAAAAGAAGGCCATGAGGATCAGCGGCTAATACAAAATGTACTCTATGAGGAAGTATAACATTTGGCGGGGAAAGGTGCGACTTTGGGCCGCTCGGTTGAACTATAATGTGACGACGGAAAAATTACTCCCTCTGGTTAATAATCATGATCTGTGTAGTCTTCTTCCCTGCTCCGTTGTACGCTCGCTTATGAATGAATGACTCGTAGAGAAACTCGTCATCCGTGGTTAAAATCGGCATCGGCGTGTTCCATGAGCCATGTTGACCCATGAAACAGCAAAGTGACTCGGGTTGTCCCATCCCCGTGACCCCGTGGGATTAAGGGCAGCCGGGGAGGCGGGGATGGGACGGAATGTCCATCGATGTCACAAGGTTCAGGGTTATATCAATTTGAATTTGATTAACCATTTTTGAACCGAGAACACACACCACACATCCATCGCCTCGCCATCGCATTTCCCACTCCTCCAACTGCCATTCTGAATTGAATCTGAATTGAACTGAACGCTGTTAATGTTTTAAATACGCATATATGCGCATATAATTAATTATTTTTCAAGATCCGTCCGGTGGCTACTACACTACACTATACAACTTTTTAAACAATATACTACAAGCTTATGCGCGGCTACAGGATTGGACCCCCTTCTTATTTCCTTCTTCTCCATCCCACTCTTTTCAACAATCAATCAATTCAATTAATTGATTTAATTTTCATATCTCCGCCTCTATCCATGCGCATATAACTACTGTCAATCACTTCCCCCCATGACCACTACCACCGACCACCGACCACTGCCTCTCCTCATCTTATTGTTTTCTCATATTCACCACTACAACTCATGTCTCCATCGTCAGATGTCTCTCACGTCGATGTTCTCATCTAGGGGCTGGGCCTGCAGGGTTTTCTGTGCGAACGCTCTTGTTCGCGCTGGCCTCAACGTCCGGGTCATAGATAAACGGTCAGTTCATCCTCCTATCATCTCATCCCTCTTTTTCCCTCATCCCTCTCGGTCCTCTATCTTAATAGACCAGTCAAGGTTGCTGCCGGCCAAGCAGACGGCATTCAACCACGTACTATTGAAGTCCTGCAGGTAAGTCGTATTGTCTTTAGACTACAACTCTTACAGGAAACTGTGCACCATACTCATATAACTCCTGCAGAGTTATGGCCTTGCTGATAAGGTCCTTAGCCAAGCAGCGTTTATGATTATGGCCGTAAGTGCGAGCGATACACATCCCATCTCCTATCATCGTTCTTGATCTTACCTCTCTGCAGGCATTTTATAATCCAGGTCCAAATGGAATAGAGGTCTGAGCTCTTCACGATTGCCTCTCACTGATTTGACCCCCCTCGTTTGTCCTGATCAGTGCATTGGACGTGTACCCGATGTCACAGCACCGACAGCGCGCTACCCGTATGAGGTTACCTTGCACCAAGGGGCGATAGAGGGCATATTTTTAGATTCCATGAAAAAGGAAGGTCTCGAAGTCGAACGGCCAATTATCCCTGTCTCCCTTCAAATCTCGGAGGACCCGAAAGCACTCGCTGACCCACACGCATACCCTGTCAAGGTCCGGATTGTTCCGACTTATCTTCATCATCCTCAAAGAGAACTCATTTCCACTCACCCACACAGGTCGTGCTAAAGCATCTAGACTGGGAATCAGGGGAGGACACGGAAACCGTCCGCGCAAAGTTTGTCGTCGGTGCGGATGGCGCGCATTCATGGGTCCGTAAGACTTTAGGAATTTCCATGGATGGCGAGCAAACAGGTCTGTGTTTATCTCACTGGAATGGTTGTGTTGTTTCGCGTTTCTGATAATTCAAAGACTTCGTTTGGGGAGTCATAGATATTACTCCCTCGGAGAAGACCGACTTTCCAGATACACGAAATAAATCAGCAATTCACTCTGTAAATGGCTCTTGCATGATTATCCCGCGCGAGGGAGACAAGATCCGTCTTTACATTCAACTCTCCAACAAAGACGCCGTCGACCCCGAAACAGGTCGTGTCAATCTCCACCGCTACGATCCCAAACGGTTATTGGACGTTGCGAAAGACACGTTCAAGCCATTTACGATGGATGCCGCACTAGACAAGGTCGAGTGGTGGACAATCTACCAAAGTAAGTCCCCGATTTTCTAGCCAATACAAGAAGACCCATAAATATTGCTTTAATCAGTCGGTCAGCGAGTTGCGTCGAGATTCACTACCAATGAGCGTGTCTTTATCGCTGGTGATGCCTGTCACACACATTCGCCAAAGGCTGGCCAGGGCATGAACGCAAGCATGAATGACACCCATAACCTTGGTTCGAACTGCAAAACCCTTCTCTTCTCTTCGCCGCCACTAATCACGTTTGATTCTGTTAGCATGGAAACTGACCCACGTTCTGCGTGGTTGGGCTGATATCTCGCTTCTGAAGACTGTGCGCCACATCCTTGTTTGATTCTCTTTTCTTGTAATTTACGCGCTCAGTACGAGTTTGAGCGTCGGAAATACGCTCAGGACCTGATCTCCTTTGACAAGACGTTTTCTGCATTATTCTCGGAGAAAATCGGCGATGACAGCAAAGGTCACGGTCCAACACACGAGGAATTTATTGGGTCTGTCCTCTCATTGACCGGCTTTCCCATTACTTCTCACGTTATTCCTCGGCGATGTAGAGCCTTTCAAGACTATGGCAACTTCTCATCAGGCGTTGGAGTCCATTATGCACCCTCCCAGATCATCGAGCCGACTTATCAGGCCGCGGCATCGAATCTGATCATCGGCCAACGTCTACTTCCTCACGTACTCGTCCGCGCAGCCGACGCACGCGAGGTCAACATCCAAGACTTAGCGCCCGCTGATACCCGCTTCAAACTCTTCGTTTTTCCCGGCGAGCATACCCAGACGGTCGCCGCGTATCTCGACAACTCACAACGGTTCTTCTACAAGCGCCGAGATGCGTTTGACGTGATCACGATTTTGCAGGGCACCAAAAGCACGGTCAATTATCTCGGGGTGCCTCTGGTGCTGCGCTCGCATTGGACCAAGTAAGTTTCTCACCCGCGGTCAGCTTGAGATTTCAAAGTTGAATGTCATGCAATAGGGTCCTTCTCGATGACACGGATATTACCGGCTCTCGTGGTGGTCGGATTCACGAGCGATACGGGATTGACCGTTTTGCTGGCGCGCTTGTCGTTGTACGCCCGGATGGGTACGTTGGCACCGTTGCGCCGCTGGATAAACTCGCCACATTGGACACGTACTTTTCGGGTTTCATGTTGTCGGACTGATGCACCGAGAATGTAATGTATTAATAGCTAGTTGAAAGGTCAAGACGTGTGATTTTATAGTACAAATGTAGTTGTTGTTGATAATCAATCTCTTCTTATCTTTACTTCCTTCATGACCATGACCGTGACCGTGTATACATTCAACCAACCAACAAGAACTACAATTCTCGCCCGAGTACACCCGCACCTGCTGCTTCTTCGCTATCAATCGGAACACGTCGGGGTCCATTAATATTAACCGTTCCCACCATCCTCATTCCTCCTCCACAGCCACTACCCCCAGCCGCTAACAACCGGCTCACTGCACCTCCACCGCTTCCTCCACCTCCTCCCACGCGGCCCAACTCGATCATAGGTTCACTTGCCTTTGACGCTAGTGCAGGAGACTTCGGCGCAGATTTCGATTTCGATTTCGACTTTGACTTTGATGTTTGTGCCGCCGTCGCTGCAGCAGTACTAGTACCAGCACCAGCACCAGTACCAGTAGCAGTAGCAGTAGCAGTAGCAGCTGCCCTCCTAGTTTTAGCCGTCGCAGCTGGACCTTTAAGTCTTCGTTTAATAGTATTCTCCTTTTCCGGCGCGCGAGGGTCCCTCGCCGCGGCGTCTGAATCCCCACCAATCACTAAGACATCGGTATGGGTAAGGGTATTGGTATTATTATTAATATTGGCATTGGCATCAACATCAAGTTCAGCATCGCGAGACGTTCGCTTTGCAGTTCGTCTGCGTGGAGCGTTATTGCTTGCTGTGCCTGCGCGTAGAGGTGCGTTAATAGTCGTCGTCGTCGTAGTAGTAGTAGTAGTAGTAGTCGTGGCGGTAGGGGGGGGCTCAAATACGACAACGGTCGTAGGCATGGCGGACGTTGTTGGTACAAATTCTAAAGTCGAGGTCGGAGCTGTAGTCTTGGTCGAGATTGTGGTTACTGGTGGTGGTTCAAAAACTGTAGTTGTGAACGCGGGAATGGGAATAGGAACAGGCATCACGGGTTGTGAACTGAAGGGAGGAAGGGCAAGTGTAGGACCAGGCACAAATGCAGGTACGTGCGTATGTGCGACGGTCTCAGTGGGGGTCATGCCCTCAGGTGAATCGGCGAGCATGAGGATCCTACTTAGAGGACTGGGTTTTGCAGGTGAATAAGCGTGAGCCATGTTCCGCACCATCGGCTTCGCGACCGGGAACAGTTTTGGAGTCAGTGGGATCTGTGACTCTAACTGTGCACCTGCATCTGGCACGACGGCAACTTGTGGCTCTTTTTCTGTGGGGGTGAACGACGGTGCTAATGATGTCGATGACGATGCTTTTGGTGCTGGTGCTGGTGGCGGGAAAGGGGGCGTCGTTGACGGAAAGAGAAGCGGCGCAGACGGTGCCGAGAGTGAGGCAGGATGTGGTGGGAGACGAGACTGGGGCGAAGGTGGTGGCAAAACAAATGAGGTTGGCAAGAGTGACGTCGGGACAGTCGAAGGGATCACTTCGGTCTCGAAGGGCGCCTCAACTCGCTTAGTCGATAAACGTTTCGGGCGCGAGCTGGTGGTGGAGGAACGCTTTGCAGAAGATGCGGAGGCCCTTACGGCTTTCAGAGGAGATTTATGGGCTAGCTTCCCTTTGGACTTGGAACGGGTTTTACGGGGAGAGAGACGGGATGGACCAGCCTGAGGTACTGGCACCGGTACTGGTGCATGCTTGGTTGGTGCGGGCGCTGGTGCCGTGGAGAGCAGTTCAACTTTCTTCGCGCTACGCTCATCTTGCTTAAACTTTAGCAGTAAGTGATTGATGAGTATAAAGTTAAGGCAAGGGGAAGGGGGGGGGGGTACAAAACAACGTACGTCAGACTCGACCTCTGACTTGTCAGGCTCAGGATTGATTCCCACTATGTGAGACTGAGATCCTGTGCCAGTCTCCAACTCATCTGTTTGGGGAGGAAGGCATGAAAGTAGGTCATCATGTACTGAAGGGATAGGGATAGTCTGCATCTGAGTCGCAGGTGCTGGCTTCTTCTCAGCCTTCACTTTTCCTGCGCGCAAATAATCAGCAACAGCCTCCCTCCCCACCGTACTCTTGGAAATTAAACGCACTCAGCTCGTCACGGAGGCTCGCTATGGTCGTTTTCAATTCTTCAATCTCCCATTTATGTGCCTTTGCTTCAGACTCTGCTGCTTTCTTTTCCAAATCGGCCAGTGATATCTGTGGTTTCATCTCCGATCCTGGCACTATCGGAGTTGCAGAAGCCCTTAACGTTGTGAGGGCATCTCGAAGGGTAGTGAGCAACGCGCTCAGCCGTTCAAAGGCTGTATCGGGAGATCCGAGTGGGAAGAAGTCAATTGTGGCCATGGGAGGAGGCTAAAATTTCTGCATTGTCAGGCGCTATCTGCTCCCCAAAAAAAAAAAGAAAGAAAGACGATGGGTGCAATACAAAGTTGGACGTACGAATTCGAGATCATCTGGGTCGGGACTGACCGCCTTGTGTAAGATCTTACGCACGGCATTGGCAGTGTCCACGATCAAGCCCTTCAACTCGGCGTTCTCATCCCTTAGCTGTACACAGGCCTTCTCCGCCCCCTCGAGAGCCGTATCGACGAGCCCTTTGCCCTTTTGCAACGTTCCACCGTCCAACGCCAGCGCGTTCGCTGGCTGAATCGTCATGCCACTGGGAACATTGCCCATCTTGAGTTGGGAATCGGACAGCTTTGACCAACGCTCGCGCATCGCTTCGATCTCCTTATCGCGCTTCTTGAGTTCTGCAACGTGCGTGGCACGCAGAGCCTGCAAGGAGGAACGTGTACGTTGTAAATCGGATATCGTCTGCTTATGCGCAGCCTCTGCTTGCTGTTGAGTGCGGTTGGCAGTTCTATCCAAGGGGAAAAAAGGGGGGGGCAAGGCAGGGAAAGGCGAGTTTGAGTAACATATAACATACATGCACAATATATATATATATATTAAAAAAGAGATGGAGGTAGGAAAGGGCCAACAAAATGAAACTCACGTTAGCTTAGCTTTCGCAGCAGCGACTTCACGCTCTGCAACTTCAGCAGTCTCCTTTTCCGAGTCATGCATCGAGCGCAGACGCTCATGGTCGTAAGAAAGCGTTCGGAGTTTTGTCGTCAATTCCTCTGCACGCGTCATATCTTCCTACAAGCAGGTGGGGAGGAAAGGGGGAAGGGAAAAAGAGAGAAGGAAGGAGAGAGGAAAATTGGGGGGAGGGGAGGAGATGTTTTGGTTGGTAGCTCTACATGGGATACGGGAATTCGAAAATTCGACACGTTAAATCACTCACCACCCGCTGTCCAAGCATGGAGAGCAAGCACTTGACCACACTTTCTGCCTCTGCAGAGGAAAGACCGTCGAGTGAAAGACCGGGATGGATAGTAAAACCATGAGATATAAGTTGCGCGTTGATATACTGAAGTGTTGACGTTGAAGATACAGAAGCGGCTGATGTCGATGTGGAGGATGAAGTATCCGATTGGGAGAGAGGTGAGAGCGCCCAATGAACATGAACTACGTTATTCGGTGCTGGTGTTGAGGCCATTTGAGTTTGAGTTGACCTTTGACCGACCGAGCTCGAAAGTGATCAAAAGCAAAAGGGCGAAAGTGAAAGGAGCGAATGGACAAACGCGGTCACGTGTTTGATATGCCACGTGACAATATCAGGCGCGGTAGGGTTGCGGAAAAAATAGGTACTTTTTTTACCAACCCAATATTTAACCAGTAACTTACCGGTAATTTGCTGGTAATTTACTGGGCCGGGTGGTAGTAATTATACGAGTGACACTCTGTTCTTGTCAAGCCATGGAAAATATGTGAAAGGAAACATCCTACCTGCTGATAACTTCAAAAGTCTCAAGATCTGTGAAAATTTTTGATATCAAGAACAGGTTCTTTTCTTAGTCAGATGGCAAACTGGATGAGAATGTGATGATGAGGATGATGGTTGGTTCATTCCATCCTGAACATTCTCTCAAAGTCTCACCAACCATTGATCTGTCATTTCAGTGTCTTGCAGTAGCTCTTGCTGATGAACCATCAAGTGACACTTTTGTGGCTGCTCCTAACCCTGAGTCCCTAGACTACAACTTCTTAATGGAATTATAAAATTTTCATTGAAAACATCACATGATAGTATTACATAATCTTTTACCAGTAAATTACCAGGCCTCGAATATTTTCCGCAACCCTTACCCGCGCAGAGTACGGAGATTGCCGACCCTGCCCTATTCTTCAACTGTACAGTTGCAAGCCACAATGATTGTACCCAACAAGGGTATCAACTAAGGCTTGAGGTTCATTGTCAACACAACGAGGACGACAGTCAAATCAAACCAACCCTTTTTTTTCAAAATGGTGCTGGCCTCCTTGCGCTGCGCTCGTGTCCAGTTTGATATTTAACCCTTTACTTTTCAGGCCGAGACGAAAACAGCTCCTACAAACGCCATGCGTGATCTCCGTATCGAGAAGCTCGTTATTAGTACGTGCTGCCGTTTGCTACCGCCCAATTCTCCCTCCTGATGCAGATGCCATTTGTTTACCTGCTTTGTTGTAGATATATCCGTCGGAGAGTCTGGTGATCGTCTGACACGGGCCTCTAAAGTCCTCGAACAGTTGACCGGCCAAACACCCGTTACCTCCAAGGCCCGCTACACTGTCCGCCAGTTCGGCATCCGACGCAACGAGAAGATTGCCGTGCACGTAACCATCCGTGGCCCCAAAGCGGAGGAGATCCTTGAGCGCGGTCTCAAAGTGAAAGAGTACGAGCTCAACCGACGCAACTTTTCCGAGACAGGCAACTTTGGCTTTGGAATTCAGGAGCACATCGACCTGGGGGCGCGATACGACCCCACAATTGGTATTTTTGGTATGGACTTTTACGTTGTTATGGGCCGCCCTGGGAACCGCGTGGCGAAGCGCAAGATTAAGCAGTCTCGGATCGGCATCAGACACAAAGTAACAAAGGATGATACAATGGCATGGTACAAGTCACGGTTTGAGGGTATCATCCTTGTGCGTCACTCTGTATTCCTTGACCCATGGAACTCACTTTACTGCCTTTCTGTCACATTTTTCTCTGCAGAAATAAATGGTTTGGCCCCTGCATCTTGTTTTATTGCCATCATTGTGTGCTATGATATCATGTTTACTGCACCATCACCATGTTTCACCCATGCCCATCCCCCTTTAATGCGAATTCTCTCGTTATGGGTACATTCCTTGGCGTGCGCTCCCTCTGCTAGACGAGATGGGACATGTAAGCCATTGAAAACATCACATGAAAGTGTCATGTGGAATTGTTTACCAGTAAATTACCAGTAAATTACTGGCCTCAAATATTTTCCGCAACCCTAAGGCAGGCGGCAGGAAAGCAGGAAAGCAATGATAGCAAACCAAACAAAAAAACAAAAAGGAATAACACCGTATTGCGAATCTCTTTTATCACGACCGCGCCCAACGCCAGCGTCGCACCTCGATCGCCCATCCCTCCCGTGCGCCACTGCTCGAATCCACAGAAGGTGGGTCCTGCAACACACGCAACTCCCCTTTTACAAACTCGAAATTCGACGCACGTAATCCACGTTGTAGCAGTACCGCACCATCCACTGTTCCTGTCTTGGCACCCGCATGGACCTTGTCCAATGAAGAATAAGAATAAGAAGGAAGCGGTACCACTGGCGATGAGTCGTTGAGTGTGCCGAGGAGCCAGATCTCCCAACGCCGACCGTCTCCCCGCTCGTTCGTCTTATCTACTTCACCCCGCTGTTGTTTTTTTTTTTGTTGTTCTTGTTCCTGCTGCTGCTTATCGTCTGGGAACGTTTTGTTCTTGTCAGCTTCATTGGCTAGGTTGATATCCGTGTTCCTGTCCGTGTCCGTGTTCGGATCCTCATCCGGATACGTATCGGCGTCATACATACGCAATAGGAAGCGCTCCACCGCCGTTTCGAGCTCAACACCATCATGCGGCACATATGCACATGTGCGCTCTCCGTCCGCCACAATCGCAGTGTCTGTCACAGAACCGTCATGCCCATCATCGTCTACACGTTTCCGCTTGCGTGCTCGTGGAGAGGCGGCGGGGGCGGCAGCAACGGCGGCAGCAGCAGTAGAGGGCGGTAACAACGGCCGTGGTCGCAAAACGGCCTCACGAAGCGCGTCCGGCTCGTACTTGAATCTACTCCATCCCCCCCAACAGAAATCAGCATTTCCCAAAAAAAAAAAAACAGTGAAAAAAAAAGAAAGGTGAGCACGACTGGGGAAAATACGGGCAAGAGGGTCAAATAAACAACCGTACCCAGGAAGTGCGCCGCTCCGACCACCCTCAAACACGATCGTCACGCGCGCGGCGAGCGCATCAACGTCCATGTCTTCCTCGTCGTCCTCTTCAATCTCGCTCTCCGTCTCCATCCCATCAGAGTCCGTCTCATCAGAGTCCGGCCCATTCGACCCTCTAACGCCGACGCCACGCGCCCGTTTCGTCCTACCACCAGCCGCGCCAGACGCAGCAGCACTCGCCGCAAACCCGAGCACAGCCCCGCGCTCTGCGGCGTACTCTCCGAGACGCTGTTTGCGATTCTGGCGCCCCAACCCAGGTGCACGATGCGCAGTGCCACCCTGCCAAAAAAAAAAAAAAAGAAAAAGAAATCACGAACAGAACACAAAATTTTCGTCAGCCTTTTTTTTTTGTTTAAGGCAAAGCAAAAGGATAGCTGCTCGAACGCACCTTGACAAACGTCACCTCCAGAATCTCGATCCCAGCACCTTCATGTCCATTGCCCCATCCAGCACTGAAAAACCCCCGCCCGTCGTCTTCAGGATCGCCACCTCCACCGGGCTCGGCAGCAACACCCACATTTCCAACGTACCTCTCCGACGCGGGTACGACCTGTACCTCGACCCTTGCGTCCCGTCCGTGCCGTCTCGCCTCCCAAACCTCGCTCCACCTCACGCGACCAGCATGCACCGCAGCCGAGATGATATCTGAGTCGTCCGTGTATGGCCCACTGCCCCACACCCGTGGATGCGCGGGCCGCACGCGGGGTAATGCGAGAGCAGGAATGTAGAGGGTCGCGCGCGCTACCGTGCGGTTACGTGGGAGTGGCAGGGGTCCGAACGGATGCACGAACGCGCCGAGATACACAGGGAGAGTCACCGGGCGTGCACGCGAGGAATGCGGAGGCAGCGCGTGTGAGTGATGGGTACCCGTCGTCATCGTCGTTGTCGTCGTCGGGTAATGCGATCGCCCGTGTACGTGCGAGTGTTGTTGTGGGTGCTGGTGTTGATGTTGATGCTGGTGTTGGTGTTGGTGTTGGTGTTGGTGCGTGTGACTATGAGGACGCGAATGGTGGCCATGATTATGAGAGTGTGAGCTCATGCCCGGGTTTGTTGGAGGTGGTAGTTGAGGTGGCGGTGGCGGTCGGAGTTCGGGGGGATGAGTCTGGTGATGGCTATGGGAGTGTTGGTGTTGGTGTTGTTGGTGAGAATGCGGGTGAGACTGAGAGTATGGATTGCCATGCGTGTGCTCATATGAGGGTGGCGGCGCATGAGGGTGATGAGCGTCGGGATCAGGATGTGGGGGCGCTTGTACCTATGTCGAAATAGCCTTGTTAGCGTCATCATCCGCAGTGTGGACGGAGAAAAAGCACCTGGGAATAAGGGTAGCCAACGTGGGGCGAGGCCCCATCATCAGCTTTGCGCAGCACGGATGGGGGTGGGATCGAGTGAATGTATCCCATCCCTTCGCGTTGACGAGACTCCTTCTCTCGCGGGTCTCTTTCCCTCTCTCTTTCTCTTTCCCTCTCCTTCTCTCTTTCTCTTTCTCTCTCTCTTTCCTTCTCCCTCTCCCTTTCTCTCTCTCTCTCTCTCTCCCGCTCCCTATCTCTCTCCCTATCTCTCTCCCTCTCCCTCTCACGTTGGCGCATCCTTTCGTGATTCAACTCGCGCTCACGTTCATGATCCAAATCCGCCGGTGGTCGTGCACCAGACGATGGGGTGCTGCTGGTACGGCCGTACGCAAACGCCCTTCGCGCACCTGGGAAAGCGACGGGGGCGGGGGGGGCGCGGGGAAAGAAGGGGGATGGGGACGTGCCCTTCCACGATCACGGTCACGATCACGGTCACGGTCACGGTCGCGGTCGCGATGATGTGGTTTCCCTTCTAAGCGATCGCGTTCACGCTCGTCATCTAGAAGGGAGGCAGACGGGGTAATCAAAGGAAGGGCCATGGTTGGGTGGCCCTCTCTTTCCCTCTCCCTTTCCCTTTCTCTTTCCCACTCCCTATCCCGCTCGCGGTCCCTATCCCTAAGACTTGTACCAGGAGAAAGGGAAGGCCCAGGAAAAGGAGCAGGAGTAGCGGGTGATGAGCCAGTTCCAGTTCCAGTTCCAGTTCCAGCTCCAGTGCCAGTGCTAGTGCTAGTGCTAGTGCTGGTGACGCGGGTGTGTGGCAATGTGTTCCCACGATCACGTTCTCTTTCCCTCTCAGGTGGCTGTAGGCTTGACATCACCGGCGCGGCAACGCCGTCCGGCCGGGAGACCCAACGCTGAGGGGGGGGAGGGAGGCCAGGAACTGGTACAGAAGCTGATATTGGGGGCCAGTTGGGGCTGTAGAAGGTGGAATGGGTGGCGCAGATGGGGGCTGATACGGCGGATAGTGCGGAGGTGGTAAACCGGTGTACATCGGGGAGGGTTCATGGAGGACAGATGGAGGTGGGGAACCCGAAAAGGGAGTGTGGTGGGTAGAGGGAACATTTTGGACATGTGAAGGTTTGGCGTGCGATGTAGGGGGAGTGTAGTCGTGTCGATGTGGGTGAGGGTGAGGATGCGGGACGGACTGGGGAGGAGCAGGAAGATACATGGAGGAAGGTGCGTGTGGGCCACGCGGTGGCAAGAAGGCAGATGCGGAACCCGGGCCGAGAGGGGAAGAATGCTGTTGGGACGGAGGGTGTGAGGGATAGTCTGGATAAGGCTCACGACGATCGAACTCGGGAGGGCTACGGTGGGGAGGATGGGGTGGACGATGGTGAGAAGGCGGTTGAGGCGGGAAACGTGATTCGGGACGTTCCCCGTGAGGAGAAAGTAGTTGATGTTGTTGTTGTGGTGGTTGCGGTGGTTGTGGTTGTTGTTGTTGTTGTAGTTGTTGTTGTTGTTGTTGTGACTGCTGCTGTTGTGGTTGGGGTTGAGGTGGAGGTGGAGGTGGAGGTGGAGGTTGGGATTGATGATGATGGAGCGACTGTTGTTGTTGCACCTGCTGTTGTTGCTGCCTACGCTTTGTAAGTTCTTCAGAAGGAGAATTTTGAAGGAGGTCGGCAACATTCATTTTGTATAATTGTTGATGAGGAAGGGGAAGGGAAGAAGGTGTGAAGGGGAAAAGATGATCTTCTTTCCAGGTTCGAGTGCGCGGGTCGCACACAACTCAACAACAAGTACACTCAACCTGACCCGACGAGTCGAGCAAGAAGTCAAGTCAGACAGAGTTAGAAGCCGAGAGGGAAAGAAAGAAAGAGAGAAAGAGAGACAACAACAATTCTTTGTACTACAAGTCAAGTCTCAGGTTTGAATCACCCAGCCCAGGCCAGCCCGCCCAGGTCAACGCAACTACCACCTGATCGACAAATAATAAAAATATGATATTTCAATTCTTCATCGTACACACACACCCTTCAACTTCAACAACAACCTATCCTTCTTCTTTCTTTAAGGTTCAGTTTACTTGACGTTGTTGACGTGCGTGAAGCGTTGAATTGAATGAATGAATCATTCGAATGAATTTAAATTAAATAAATATAATATAATACAATATAATATATTTATTTATAATAAATAATAAATTGTTAGCAATCTGTCAATCTCAGATCGTCCATTTCTTTTAACGCCCACGCCCACGCCACCGCCACCGCCACATCTCGGCTCGGCTCGGTTGCCCTACGCAAAAGCATCCGATGCTTGTCCCCCACAGACAGGCACTGACCATCACCGTCATGACTTCCCAGGTCACTTGCTACCTACTCACACCTTTCACGGAAGCAGCCATGTTCGTCAAAACTCATTAAACCCCGAAAATCTTTTTTACTCTTTTCATGGGAGCTGCATTCTTGAAATGTCCATATCCCAAAAAAAAAAAAAAAAAGGTAGAGACAGCGTGCTGGTCCATGGAAGCAAGCGTCGGTGCGTGTGTGGGCCGCAGGGTGGAAAGCAACATATTTGAGAATTCGAGAATACTCCTTGACCGCTTTAAAAGCTCGCACTCTTTTCAGAAAATATCCGTGGCAGCAGATGGTGCCAAATGCCATTTGAGTCCAACACTTACGTGGCCTGTCTCATTGTCTTCGACACCTTCTCATGAGCTGGCCGGGTTAAGGAAGAAAAATAACGTTAATCCCCGTGGTTATGGATCTGCGTGTGCAATAAAAGAGAAACAGTGATCTATGTAAGATCAAATCTTAATCTTGGACCTGAAGCCACCCGCCTCTGCCATGGTTACATACATGAAGCCCCCCACTTCCGTCATTCCCTCCAACTCGCGCGACCTTCTTGCAACCTATATCAGAGGAAGCCAGAACCACCCTCCCCGCCCTATCGAACTTAAGGTGGCCTTCTTTTCATGGGATCGTGTCTGGCCGAAATGAAAGACCTTACAGACGTTATCTACGAACACCTCCGCGTTGGGGCTGTGTTGAGCCAAAAATCCTCTATGACCAAATTGATGGAGTGTCTTGCTGTTTGAAAAACTTGTGGACGATTTGATGGATTGAATGTCTCGCTCAGTGGCCTCGTGCTCATGCAAGTTTGTACGTTTACTGCTTATCCATGTCCGCGCAGTTCGAAAACTTGTATAACTCGACGGACCCCGAAACTTCACGACTGCCTTATTTTCGTTAGCGGCCATCTTTTAGCCCTAATTTTACGTGCGTCTTTTCCCTGCGGGGTTTTTTTCTACGTGATAACAAAAACCCTGTGTACAGTGTAAATGACGCTGCCAGACTTGGAAGACATCTTCTTAAAGTTCTTGATCATGACCGTGTGTCGACCAAGTCGACATGCAGTGACAGAGATAGTTGGGCCTGTGCAGGGTAGATGAACCCTTCTGTCATTGAGTTGATTGAGTACACATGACCGGTCCTGGCATACTCTAGACTGAGCGTCCACGAAACGAAAGGTATTCCCAGACTGACAACAAACATGTGAGTGGTTTTTATGGGTCCAGAGGCGAAAATTCTCATTCCATTTCCGTACAGAGTGGTCGGGCCGCCATAGAGGGCGCGCCTTTATACGTCCGCGCATTATAAATAGTTTTTTTTAAAAAAAGAGGCAAGATCCTCACTGTTAGGCAAGGCGAGTTCCACGAGCCTGAAGACCCCATTGGAAATTTTAGTCTTTAAGCCTTTCTGAAGGCTTCCAGAAATCCAAGTCGCACTGTGGGGAGTAATCTTAAAAAAAAAAAAAGAATGGCATGGCTTGAAATCGCACACTGGTTTACGGCGTCTTAAGCTTGCGCGCGAAGAACATTCAAGTGAATGTAATAACAGAATTGACTAGTTTTCGAAGAGCCGGGGACAACCAGAAAGTGGACAACCCTGAGAAACGTTTTAATTGCCAGCACCTGACTTAGCCGGTTGGAGGCGCCCGGGGCCCCACAATTCCAACCACACCAGTTTCAGCCCTTCGTCTTCGCGTCGTTCTACAACCTGAACAGTCACCGAAGTATGCAATACGAGCCATTCTCATTCAAGAGGACAATCAGCAGGATACTTTATACATCGTCCGGCGATAACCAGCCAGTTTGTGCGTGTCTATCTTGTGCGGCGTTTTCTCAACTAATCAACCAGCCCTAACCAGACGGTAGTCTCAATCGTAATCGTGCCTCATCGGAGCCCATCGGTGGAAGCGTAAATCTCACAATGAGTGCGATAGAGACCTCCCTCGCGGCAATGAAGGAGGCAAGCTCTTTGGCCAAGACTATCCCCTACATCTCCCCAGTTGCGGGTCTTCTGCTCCAAGCACTTGCCATGCGAGATGTAAGCGGCCCGCTGCTCTCCACATGAGTTTTTTTTTATGACTAATCTATTAATAGGAAGTGAAGCAGCACAAGGACGAGTGGGACGTGGTGATGCGCAAACTTGGCAGGGTGGCGGGCCTCGTCGTGAACGTGGGAGAGTCATGCCAGAAATATAACCTGCAGGAAAAGGACCTCCCTCCAGGTCTCCGCACAATATTGCAGACCCTTCAGACGTACGTCCTACATTCCTAGTGCTTCTCACTAGCTCATCGTACTCTAGCGGGCTCAGTGGGGTCGAAAGTGCGTTAAAGCAAAGCGTGGAGGTGGGAGTTGTCAGGAGGGTTCTTTTCCGCAAGGATTTGCTGCGGAAGGTCAAACAGTATGATGGCGAGCTATCAAATGTACTTCAAACGTTCCAGGTCAGCCCTAGACTAATCTTCCATGTTACTCCCCTAAATCAACCTCGACGCCTATAGGCTGAGCTAGCTTTGGATGCTCGTTTTGCACAAATTGCTGAAGAACTCAAGGTAGGCATGTCCCCGACTAATGATGGTCGATTCGATTCACATATCTGACAGGTCACTCAAGCTGGCCCACCCGCGCCATCCAATAGGGTCATGTAGGTGTTCATTGTTGATACTGGTACTACGACCGTATGCTCATGCTACCGTTACCCTAGGTCCATGGCCCAGGAGCCTCGTTCACCCCAAATATTCTTCGGACGTGATGCCGAGCTTGCCGAGATCATTCATATGATTTTTACCCATATCGGGTCTCATCCTGCCCACATTGCAATTCTGGGACCTGGTGGTTATGGCAAAACCACTCTTGCGAATGCAGTCCTCACTCATCACCGTGTTCAAGAGCACTTCGGGAACGGCCGTTATTTTGTCGCCTGTGAATCGGTCAACTCATCCGGCTCGCTCTTGGTCGAGCTTGCAAAGGCACTTGGCGTGTTGGACGAGGGCTCAGATGCCTCTTGGTCTCACATACGCAATGCCTTGAACACTAAAGACACCATCCTCTGTCTTGATAACTTCGAGTCACCTTGGGAGCAGGCTGATGATGCCAAGCATTCTGTTGAGGAGCTTCTATCCAGAATTACTGGGCTCCAGCATGTTACTGTACTTATCACAGTTCGGGGAACAGTGCGGCCAGCGCAAACACACTGGACACAGCCTCTTCTTGCACCATTACAGACGCTCAACCATGATGCTGCAAGAGAAGTCTGGAAGCAAATCACAGGTATCTTTGATGATGCTGCAGAAGAGCTTATTCAAAATGTGGATTTTGTTCCCCTTGCTGTAAACTTGTTGGCACATCTTGCTCAAGCAACGTCACCTGCGTTGCTGTTGAAAGACTGGAATCAAAAGCAGACAAGTTTCATCCAAATAGGCCAGAATCATAGGCTATCAAATCTTGAATACTCTATCCAGCTATCTATTGATAGTGCGAGGATGAGAGCTAATCCATCTGCTAGGGATCTGCTTGTAGTTCTTGGTATGCTACCAGATGGAATACACACAAGGCAGTTGGAAAGATTCCAAGAGATTCTAGGCGACATGGATATCTTGTTCAGCCTCCGCACCCTTGAACAATGCAGCCTCATAATGATGATTGGCGAAAGATATCAAACTCATCCAATCATCCGTCACTTTTGTAACCATCAGAGCACCATATTACCAAAACATGAAAATTCTCTCCAGGAGTTCTACATCAATCTTGCATCTTCTGATCCATCTGAAGCACAGGCAAAGAAGTATGCTGAGATGGTCCTTGAGGTGAATAACACAAAAGCAATGCTGTCTTTTCTTTTAAAGTCAAACAGAAAGGATGATTCAAAGCTAGTAAAATCTATCCTTACATTTACATCTTTCCACGCCAGTATAGGTGACCTCTCTGACAAACTGATAAGTCAGACTGTTGCATTTTTGCAGCAGAGACACTTGGCTACATCACTGTTGATAAGGTGTTTTCAAACATGGGGAAGACTGTACTATTTTGCAAATGACTTTGAAAATGCAAAATATAAAGTACAAGAAGCTGAGAAGCAGTGCTCATCTGGCCCAGATAACAATAGCTCTTTACATGCTGATGTTTTAAGACATCTTAGTGAGCTCCATATGCTCCAGGGTGCATTGGAGAAGGCCAAAGATTCATTTCAAAAAGCTTTAGAGATCCATCAGATTACCAATGATACTTTGGGCCAAGGAAATGACTACAGAGGACTTGGACACACATATATAAGGTTAGGCAAACTCCAAGAGGCTGAAGCATCATATCAAAAGGCCTTGGAGTTGCACAAGATGGTCAACAATTTGATGGACCAAGGAAATGATTACAAAGGACTTGGGGATGTATATCTTAGGCTGAACAAGCTTGATGAGGCTGAAGCCTCATTTAAAAAAGCTTTGGAATTTCATGAGAAAGTAAACAGTGCCTTGGGTCAAGGAAATGATTATGAAGGACTTGGAGACACATATATAAGATTGAAAAAACTACATGATGCTGAATCATCCTACCAAAAGGCCCTGGATCTACAAAAGAGGGCAAATAACCCTCTGGGTCAAGGGTCTGCCTTACATGGGCTAGGCAGAGTATACATGGGAAAATCACAATTAGGAGCTGCCAAGAGAATGTTTGAGATGGCACTTTTCATGCACAGGCAAGCACAAGCCCCAATAGCCCAGGAACGAGATCAGAAATACTTGAATAAAGTCCTTTCTAAGATGAAACAGACTACCCAGAAGTGAAATTCTTGCTCACATTGGAGGTTCTGATAGTGTGAGAGGTTTGGCAATCTTATATCAGTGATCTTGGTTGGGGTAGCTGTGTCATGTGGCACATTTAGTCAGTTAGGCAGTGTATCCCATTTACATCAGTCTTACAGTGATTATTGAGACTGTTATGATCATTGTTTGAAGTTTGATAGTCCAAGTGTTTAGATGATTGCAACACAGCATGTAACAATGAAAGCAGATTTGGATTCCTGGGTCTAAGCCTACTAGTTACAAGAGCTCAAGACTACTGAACAAGGCTGTTGTACTTGTGGCTTAAATAGATAGAGGGAAAGCAAATGACATATTGCTAGATGATGTCAGATGTGTTGAAGATGTTATTGATATGGGTTGAGGTAGGTGGAGATGATGGAGTGGAAGATGGAAAAAGGGAAGAGAAGAGAAGTAAAATGGAAAAAGGAGTACTTGTGTGTCATTATCATACAGATAGTAAGTTTCCTGACATAGACTGTAACATTACCTCCCATGTATGTCTGGAGGCTCCTGACAACTTAATTGTCCTTGATAATGATGGGGTTCTCAGGAGAGCCTTGGTGATGATGGGCTAATTTGCAGGCATGGGCTTGCACAACAACTATGGGGGTAAGGTGATAGGCAGCTGCAGCTTCATTCAGGTGATGTTGGATGAATTGCATTTGTCCTGTGTTGTGGTGTAGTTGAAGGCAAAGAACTCTCATCTGCTTGTGAAATGGTCAGCATCAATAATTAGCACATAGTAATGTTTGTTGAACCAAGATGGGCAGTAGGTCGTGTGGCAGTGGGGATGGGCAGCGCAGCAGGGCGCGCAGGGAGCGTCGGGTGGGGAGGGGGAAAGGGCGAGCAGCAGGGCCGTGCTCGAGGGCCTCAATCCATTGCAAGATGAGGCCCAACGTGGCCGTGATGGCTGCGAGAGGGTCGGCAGAGGCAGCAGCCCGGGAGGGCGCGCGTGGAGGCAGGGGAGGGGGAGCCTGTGGGAAGGGCATGTGCAGCGCCGGCGATGGGCACGCAGGGTCGACGGGGGATGGAGCCCCAGGAAAGGAAGGAGTGGAGGGGATGGGAGAAGAAGGACGCACCACATCGCCCAGCCGCGACGCGCAGTCGCTGTACTCCAGGTCTTCCAAGGCCACCATGGCATCCCAGATGGAAAGCCCCTCGAGGGAGATGTCGCCAGGAGCGGTGACCATCTCGACCTCCGGGCGGTGGGCAGAAGCGTCGAGCCCATAGTGGGCCTGGTCGGCGGCCATGCGGCGTGCGCAGAGGTGCACATGTCACTGAAGGTCTCCACAGCAGCCGTGGGAGGCGCGGGGGCGGCAGTCGGAGGGTCGTACATCTCCCGCTCCACGGATAACGGGAGAGGAAACGGGCATCCACAAGGGTGGGAGCACGGGCGCAGTCGGGGTGCGCGAGGACGAGCGGAGGGCCCACAAGAGAAGGGTGTATTAGGTGCACGCACCACGGAGGGGGACCGCCGGACACAAGAAACTGACGCAGGCCCAACCGAGCGGCTAACACGAGCACCGTGCGACTGGCGGGAGGGGTGGTTGACAGGGGTGGGGCGTTTCTTCGAAGAAGAGAAAGGGGACGGGGGTGGAGGCGGCAAGGGCAATGTCAGTCTCAGCCTGCGCTTGAGCAAGGCGGGTCTGTTTGTACTGGACCCGCCACGCAAGCACCTCGGCGGACAACTCCTGACGAGCCTGCCCCTGGAGAGCAACGAAGGTGTCTGACCAGAACTTGTCGGCAGTGGCAAGGAACTCAGCCTTGAGGGAGGAACGTGCCTCAGCGAGCACCTCAGCGCAGAGGGTGTCGTAGGCATCGGAGGTGGCGAGCTCGGCAGAGGCGTCAGCCAGGGCGAGTTCATTGAGGGTAATGCGCGTAGAGTTGAGCGCTGACTGGTAGAGCCCCAAGGGGGTGTCAACATTGGAGGGCGCGAGGAGGGTAGCTAGCTGCTGGCACATAAACCGCAGGTGGTCGCGGTGTGTGGCAGGGCGCGTGATGTGACGACTGAAGGAGACAGCGTCAGTGAAGTCATCACATGGTTGGTCCATGTGGGACAGGAGGTGGGGAGAACAGAGGAGACCATGCAGGGTGGCAGCCAACGAGGCTCGCGCGAGGCTCGACAACGAAGGGAGGGTGAGGCCCGTGAGGAGAGGACTATGGTCGCCCTCGCGGAAAGCCCCCACGTCAAGTAAGGCTGCGGAGGTAAGAGTAGCCGCAGAGACTGGCATGTTGGAGATGCCAACGGTGGCATCATCGAGGAGCGGGAGTACTGCAGTGAGATAGTACTCGCAGTAGCCGGCAGCTACGTCGCGGCTGTCGGAGAGGAGGCGATATTGGCCAGCCTCAAGGGCGTTGGAGGTGCGGTCGGGTACATGCGCCGGAAGGTCCGCAACACCGGTCCCAGAGATGCCCAGGGGAAAGCGGCTGAGTGGGCGAGAAAGGGTGGTAGCCACATCATCCTGTGGGTACATGAGGGCTTTGTGAAGGGGTTGAGGATGTAAAAGCTAGAAAAGCGAGTAGCTCAGTCTTTGGATCAGAAAGACTATATTGCTGGGTAATACCTAGAATAGTGATGTTCCGGCCTGGCTTGGCCCAAAAGCCGCGGCTTTGGCTCGGCCTGAGGCGGCTCTGGCTTTCCGAAGTCTGGGCCGAGCCAAAGCTGCCACAGACGGCTTGGCCCTGGCCCGGCTTGGCCCAAGCTGCGGCTTTTGGCAGAGAAAGTCTTATGACATATAACTAGTAGTTATAGTTCAGCTAATCCAAATCTGACTTGGTGTGTTACGTATTGCAAAGCTATATCAAAGAAAAAGTTTGAAATGCCATGATAAACATGATCACATGACCCAAATCAACCACTTTGTGATCAGATTTCTACTGATTTTGACGATTGCTATCGCACTTGTATGTGCTGTTGAAAGCCGCGGCCTGAGCCGGCGGCTTTGGCTTTTAGCTTCTCTGAGCCGGGCCAGGCACATCACTAGGGTGGCTGTGGCCACTGTAGAGCTGTCGCAGGAGCAGACACAAGATGAGGGGGGTAGGTCACGCTTAAACCGAGCTGAGCGTACTTATACTACCATTCTAGGTAAAGAAGACTAATCACAACATAACTGAATTATAACCACCATTCTAGGTAGTTTAGATTATCTAAACCTCAGGCTTCGATCATTACCGCATCTACAACGCTGGTCCTCCGCTCCAAGATGCAATATCTACGTTGCCTCTTGTCACCTCTACATTCCAGCGTCTATCATGGCTATTGATACATAAACCATCTGTAACTATCCGCCGCCTTTCCCAGGGATCCTCCTACCTTTCCCATAACCCAGTCTAGCTTCATGTCTTCAGCTCCTCATACACACATTCGCACAACTGCCTCCTCTTCTCATTTCAAGCTCATCCTAGATGCCGCTCTGGATCAGTATCTTACAAACACAGACATAAATCTGTCCGAAAACCAGCTTCTCAATAAGCTGAAAGGATGTAACACCGCGGACGCCGTGATCGATGTACTTCAAGGAGGAAAGTCTCTGTTTAACAAGTTCAGAAACGGCAATCGCAAGACGCAGCTTCTGGGGGAACTGAAACCGACCGTGAATATACTGCTCGCCCTCACTAACTGCGCACCACTCGTAAATGGAATTGGTTCCGTGAGTTCTGATTGGTGTGGCCCATTCGCTATGACCGGCTTACGACATGTTCTTTTTCAGGTGTTTCCACCCGCACAGGCCATATTTTCTGCTATTGATGTCCTTCTCTCTGTCCGTATCCCCCTCCCTTGCTTCCAATCCATTATTCACCTTCATTCAAAGGCATCAAAGAAGATCAGTGATGATTACGATTCTCTACTCAACCTTTTTGAATCCATGCAACGGTTTCTCATCCGCCTCAAGATTTACACTTCCCCTGAGACCCCCTTTACCGAGTCCATGGTCGAGATCCTCGTCAAGACGATGGCGGAACTGGTCACCATCCTTGCTCTGGCGACGAAACAGATTCAACAAGGACGACTCAGTGAGTGAACTACCGTTTTCGTGTTCCCGCGATTAAATGTTTGGCAGGGGCGTACGGACGGATGCTGATAGGAGATAATGAGGTCCAGGATGCCCTTCAGAGGTTGGATAAATTGACCCAGGAAGAGTCTCTCATCGCGGCGGTGCACACGTTTGGTAATGTGAACAAGATGATGTGTTCGTCATCCCTTTCATAACAACATTATAGACAAGCCAGCTGAGACATTCTTTGCAGATGATCAGATGAACAAGGACATTCGGACATGGCTGTCACCTCCTGACCCATCTACAAATCACAACATTGCGCGCAAACTTTACCACAAGGGAACCGCCAAGTGGTTCGTTGAAGGCAAAACATTCAAGGAGTGGAAATCGGAGGGTTCGCTTCTATGGTTAAATGGGAATGGTAGGGTGACTGCGTTATCTGGGTGCTTCGCATTGCTGACGTTCTTTTCTTGAAAGCGGGATCTGGCAAGAGCATCCTTTGGTACGTTTGCCTAGCATTATCGGATATCGCCAGCACTCATTTGAATGGTCAGTTCCACCATCGTTGAGGATGTCCAGCATCTGCGTTCTGCTGGACTTGCCTACTTGGCGTACTTTTATTGCGACTTTCGAGACAAGTCAAAGCAAAATATCCGTGGTCTACTGTCCTCTCTCTTGATACAGTTATATCCCCAGTCAGATGCCTACCATGCCATCGTCTCTGAATTGTACTCGAAACACGATAATGGCGAGAAGCAGCCCGACGAGAAGGTCCTTGCAGAAACTTTGAAGGCTATGCTCGTAACACCCGTTCAGGACCCGATGTACATCGTCATTGACGCCCTCGACGAGTGTCCCCTCACTGGAATGCCGTCTAAACGCGAAGAAGTATTGGACCTTATCAAAGAACTTGTTGACCTCCGCCTCGCAAATTTAAGGATCTGCGTTACTAGCCGCCCCGAACCAGACATTCAGTCAGCTTTTACAGAGTTGGCACATTGTCCTGTATCCCTTCATGCGGAAGACGGGCAAACGCGGGACATCTTTGAATATATCTACTCAACCGTCAACACGGACCTCAAAATGAGGGTGTGGGAGGTGGAGAGAAAGAAACTCGTGATAGATATGCTCTCGAAAAAGGCAAACGGAATGTAAGCTTCAAACCAAATCGAATATTTATTTCGCTATCATTATTCATGTCTTGATGTAGGTTCAGATGGGTTTTCTGCCAATTGGAGACACTGCGCCGCTGTCAACCGAGGAACTTCCATTCGACGCTCGAATCACTCCCAGAAACACTGGATGAAACATATGAGGCCACGCTGCGGAGGATTGACGAGAAGGACTGGAAGTTTGCCCATCGTCTATTCCAATGCCTTGCGTTCTCTGCTCGTCCACTCCGAGTCGAGGAGGTTGCAACGATGCTTGAATTCGATTTCAAGGCTGGCAATATGCCGACGCGTGACATGACTTGGCGAAACCCGGACTCTGGCGGAGCTGTACTGTCCACATGTTCCAGCTTGGTTGTCATTGTCAATCACGTTGATGGCAAAGAAGAGACTCGTGTTGTACAGTTTGCGCACTTCTCTGTGCGGGAATTCCTGATGTCAGACCGGCTGGCGAGATCGACGGAAAGGCGCTACCATGTTCTTCCCAAAGAATCGCATAGAGTGCTTGCGCAGATATGCGTGAGCACGCTGCTCGAATTCGACAAGACCACGGACACCGATACTATCGAGAGCTTCCCGTTGTCTCAATACGCGGCAAGATTTTGGGTCGATCATGCACGATTCGAGGGTGTCTCCCTGGATATACGAAATGGAATGGAATCCCTGTTTGACCCAGATAAGACCCACTTCCTAGTTTGGATTGGAATATATGACTTGGAGTCGTCCTGGGAGGAGGGGACAGAAGACACTTCGGTACACCCAATATACTACGCGGCTCGTTGCGGCTTCCCGCAGCTGGTGGAATATCTGGGGGTTAAGCAACCTTGGAGTGTGAATTCTCGAGGTGGCAAATATGATACACCGTTACAAGCGGCATGCGTGATAGGCCAAATGGAGATCGTGAAATGGCTGCTAGACCATGGCGCTGATGTCAATGCGAAGGGCGGTTATTGTGGATATGCTCTGCACGCAGCGACAGAATATGGATATCTGGAGATCGTGAAATCGCTGCTAGACCATTGCGCTGATGTTAATGCAGAGGGCGGCAATTATGGATATGCTCTGCATGCAGCGGCATGCAATGGACATTTGGAGATCGTGAAATCGCTGCTAGACCATGGCGCTAATGTCAATGCAGAGGGCGGCTATTATGGATATGCTCTGCACGCAGCGGTATCCAATGGGCATTTGGAGATCGTGAAATCGCTGGTAGAACATGGCACTGATGTCAATTCGGAGGGCGGAAATTATGGGTGTGCTCTGCGGGAAGCGGCATTCAATGGTCATTTGGAGATCGTGAAATCGCTGCTAGACCATGGCGCTGATATCAATGCAGACGGCGGCAATTTTGGATATGCTCTGCACGCAGCGGCATTCAATGGACAATTTGAAATGGTGAAATGGCTGCTAGACCATGGCGCTGATGTCAATGCAATGGGCGGCCGTTATGGATATGCTCTGCACGCAGCAGCATTCAATGGACATTTGGAGATCGCGAAATGGCTGCTAGACCATGGCGCTGATGTCAATGCAATGGGCAGCTATTATGGATATGCTCTGCACGCAGCGGCATTCAATGGACATTTGGAGATTGTGAAATGGCTACTAGACCATGGCGCTGATGTCAACGCAGAGGGCGGCTATTATGGATATGCTCTGTGGGCAGCGGCATCCAATGGATATGTGGAGATCGAGGAATGGCTGATCAAGCACGGTGCAAGGGTCAATGTGTAAATATGGAACTGTTTTTGGAGTGGCGTCTTTTCGATGGTATTCTGAAAGTCGAGGGGACTACTTTGTATGTATGAAGGACAGTATTTAGCTAGGTTATCATCATCTTAGTTGTTGTACAGATGGCTCGAGCGTTGAGCATGAAACAGCCAGCTATCGTCTCTCCTGAATTTAGAGCACTTAGAATCTAGCTTCGTATATCTTATCATTTACATTCCGGGCCGCATGCCCGTCCATTCCTTACACCAGTTTCACTACCTCCCTGTCTTGATTGTCAGGTTTCTACCTCTCCGTCTATATCATCTCCGCCTTTATTGCCTGGCATCATCTAACTTGTCTCCTTTTAATCCTAATTCACCCTCTTTCTGCTTCATAACTAGGTCTCTCTGCAAGTATTTAAAGGTACATACAATGTTTGTAGTAGACCAGCCAGTGAGCCACTAGAAGCAGAAATTAAACGGCATTTCTCTCACTTTATCTTTCGTTTTGTGTGCTAAAGAACTTCTTGACAACATTGAGCGCAAAGGTCAAATGGAACCAACAAGCAGCGATTTCCTCGAATTCAAGCACGATACGTTTACACTCGATCTAGTTATCTCAAAATGGCGCACTCTCTTCTCTCTCTCTCTCACCATCCAGGGAATACTTTGCCTCGCGCTCAATGCAGATCGGATCCGTACATTGTTGTAAGGATTGCTCTGGCGTTAGCCATGAAGCCTCCAGGCCAAAGCCCATATATGCTCTTGTTTGAAAACTTTATTTCATAAACAAAGTTTTTGCAAAGAGGCATGGCGCAGGCTTATACTTAGATACTACAGTACTACTGACTATCTCACCTTATTGGTTTTGAGAGGCTTAGATGCAGTCAATAATGCGATAGCAACTTTTTTATCTATAGCAGCAGCTATACAGTGGCTTATTGGACTATCTTATTAATTTATTAATTAATAATGTGATTTGATCTCATGCCCGACTTTTAGATATATCTAAGCATAATCACGATGGACCGCTATGCTGTATCTTGGCTCACTGACACGGATGAATGGGTAGCAAGTTCGATTTTCAAAAAAAAAAAAAAAAAAAAAAAAAAGAATGGGTAGGAAATGCGATGCGTTCATTATTCAGGCCATTTGCCTGTCGTTTCTGCACTTCCTGTCTCGCTCAGTCTTGTCCTCTTTCATCCAAACCCCTGCCCTCATGCACACTAGTCTTCCCGTATATAAAAGTGTCAGACGCAGCCATAAAAAGGGTTTAGCTAGATAGCGGATCAGTTCAGTTCTTGTGGTCAAAACCAATATATTAATTAATATCTTTATCTATGAGAAGGAACGTGTTGTGCGTGCAATGTGGATTTGTCTCTCAATCAGTTAATGGACACACTTTAGATTATCTTATCACGATCGTTAGATCGTGTCCACCCAGGCATCCGGCTATTCGGTCCTCAACTATCCGGTCTCGCTACCGGCTCGTCTCAACAAAAAGTACATACAATCGTTGTGTTGGAATAGTAGGACCAGACAAGATAAGCAAACCAATGAGGGTTCTGTCTCATTTTCTCTTTCTCTTTCGCTTCTCTGCATGCAAAAGGACTATCAATGAACGTCAATCATAAGCTCAAGCTTAACAGAACCAGCCAGCATTTTTACCAGGTACTTCATTTTCTCATGTCCCCTCAGCAACATAGACGCTCTCTCGGTGTTACACATGCTTAGTAACAGGTTGTACTATAGCTCTTTCGCGTCCATTTGAGCCCCTTCTACTCCTACTCTGTTCACCAAAAGGCAACGTCCTCAACATTTATCTTTTTTCTTCTCTACCATTCTACTGTGTTCTCCTTCAATGACGTCGTTCTTCTTGGATTGCATAAATACAGTAGGAACTTAGCTCAAAGACTCTAGTCTTGAGCTCTTGTACTTTACTTGGCTTACCACTCAGGGATCCCAGATTGTTCTCTATGCAGAACGGTCAGCCGCCGTATCACTCGGGTTCTCAAACATCCCTCTCCTTTTCTTTTTTTCCTCTTGGGAACGTCCTCTACCTTGAACTCACCACTAAATGGATCCAATACGTGGTGAGTGCGAGGCTAAGTGTATTCCCGAATGGAGAGATACGGGGGATGAGATATGAGAGTAAAGGAGGGAACCCGAGATAACTAAGACTTTGAAGTTGAGGGTATGTCATGCTTGTACTTGCAATTATGCTGCTTGCTGGTTCCATTTGACCTGATGCTGTATGCTGTCAAGAAGTTGCTTAGCAGTCAACTTGAAAGAGAAGGAGAAAGTGGGACAGAGAGAGAATGACTGTTTGATCCCCTTTGCTTCTGTTGGCTGACCCTACTTTATATACTTGTAGAGAGACCTAGTTGAGGGAGCGTTATGAAGTAGCACGGGATGGATTTAGAAGAAAGAGGGTGAAGCCGCGTGAGGTGAGATGAAAGAGGACAAAACCAAGGGAATGTTGGGACGCGCACAATCCTGTAAAATCCCTCGTGTCATGCATCAATCTCACTTGTACCATATATCATAGTCTGTCCAGAACTAAAAGTCAAATTGGTAGGAATTGTGTTGTCAAGACTTGTAATGAAAGAGAGAGAAAACAGGGTCCAGCCAGCCGGAGGCTTCGCGTTCAACTAGTGTTGTGACGGCCCCGGCTCGGCCTGAAGCCGCGGCTTAGGCCCGGCTTTTGGCGGCTTAGGCTTTTCAAAACTCAAGCCTGGGCCGTAGCGACGGCTTCCGGCCGGCTTAGGCCCGGCTCAGGCCCAAGCCGCGGCTTTACAGCGTCAAATCAAGTTTTAAGCTGCATTTTTTGAAGGACTTGTAGTTTACATTATATCAACCCCTAGCCACTGCTTTGGCCTTCTGCCATATTATGTCTCCCATTTAATTCCTGTAACATAAGTTGTCTTATTTTAGCTTGCATCAATAACAGCGTTTGTAACAGGTGTTTCTATCCCGCGCTTGCTATGTAGATAAGATAAGATGTTGAGATCGTGGTGAAACTAAGAGTGAAAATCCAGCAAGAATACACCTATACTGAACAATTGCTAAGAGCCTACACCCCCAAGAAGACGAGATGGGATCTGCAGCATGCTACAGGGCATCTTTAAATAGGTTCTAGTACTATTCTACAAAATACCAAAGCCGATCGAGCGTGCGATGTAAATCTAATTATTTATCAGTGGCTTTATATACAATTTAGATGTACTATATCAGCTACCAAATTAAAGTAAACAAATGTGTGCGTTATCTTGCTTGTTAATGAAGGTGATTTCATCACATGATCGATCTGAGATGTATATACTCAGTATCTTAATTAATGTGAGACATGTTTTTATCTCATCAATTGTTTTATCTAAACGCGATCACAATTATGTCAGACTACTTCTGTACCAGTATTCTGGTTCAACAGTTCGCAAAAATCCGGATAGAAAGCGTGACTCAGCCACCAAAAGCCGCGGCCTAAGCCGCAGCTTCAGGCTTTCCAAACCTGAAGCCTGAGCTGTGGGCTGCTGGAAGCCGTTTTCATGGCCTATGTCAGCCTGGCTTTTTCTGGCTCAGAAACGGCCGGCTTACGGCTTTGAGCCGAGCCGTGCACAACACTACGTTCAACGCCCGAGCCATTCTTACATTGTAAAGGAAAGGATGGGATGAAGATGGGACTGCACTACACTTATGTCCCCGGATCAGGAGGATCGGAAGAATAATAAAACTGAGACTTAAAGAAATAAGAGGCCGGACCTCTTTCAGTTTCGTGACTAGGGCATTCATTGGGGTGTCCTTCAGATCATACAAAAAAAGGGGGATATAACATGACCAGCACAGGTGCGCAACCCAGGAACCAGGCATGATTTTGTTTTTTGATCACTCAGGTACTGTATGTGGCCCCGCCTCAAGCCAGTTTACCTGGGAAACAACAACCATTAGAAGCGCCTAGAGAGAATATAAAGTCGAGCGAGGTGGCAAAAGCGAGAGTTTTAGGGCGATGAAGCGACAGATGGGGACGTTTCTCAAACAGGATGAATTCTGGGGGCTATTCTACAGCCCCTTTTATGTAGTTTGATACCAGACAATGTACATGAGGGATCAAGACAGTAATAACTAATCTGAAACTCATGAAGACGCGTTTGCTTTGGCATGCAAACATTCCAGAATGGTGGTAAGACCCTTAGTAACAAAAAGGGTGAGACAGAAATGTAATCGTAAGTAAATCATCACAAATAATCATGACAGAAACAAGACCGAAACATGCCCACAAGGGGGCGCCCAAAATTCTCTTTGGGCTCGCAACAAGGTGATCCCCGAAGCCGAGTATGGCAAAACAAAATCCGCCACTCCCCCTCAAACACGACATAATCCCAGGGCGGAGATGTGAACAAATACCTTCCACCTGGGAAGAGCTTTTTGTTACATCCGGCGCGAGACATTCCACATGACTTGTGCGACGGCTTTGTACGTTATTCGGATAAGAGGTCAATAGGACCTCTTGGAGTTTGAATGGATGAGTCAAAGTCAAAGGGGCCGTTCCCTGGTGACGATGTTAAGCAGGAAGTGCCAAAAGCACTGAGACGATCGAGTCAGAGGTTTCAAAGGGAAGTCCAGAAGACAAGCACCGATGTATTCAATAAGTCGAGTCTGAGGCCTACATTGTAGTTACAGCGGACTTATATACGTAATCGAATGAGTGTCTAAAGATAAGATAGTACGGAGTCATGTGGGCCCGAATATACGAAAGTGGAGGGCGTAAAGCCTGGCTTCTGATAGGGAATTAAGTAAGTGTCCGGTCATAATGATAAGAGATAAGAGATAACGGATAAGGAGCCAACCAGAGACAAAGTGACACAAACAGAAACAAAGTCAGTCACGGGGAGGGAAGCAGGGCATGTGACGGATCCCACGAAGGGGATGTGATCAGGAAATGTAAAGTAGGGGGACGGGTAGGGTCGTCATTGGGGATCGTGAAGAAAAGTGGGTTGCTAGGCAGGGGTTGTAACACTTTTGTTAGTATGTCAGCCGTCATATCGTCTGTTGGACAGTAGACAACGTCGAGTGCGCCACTTGTTATGACATGTCGAATGAAGTGGTACCGAATGTCGATGTGCTTGGTCCGCGCGTGATAGTTATTGTCAACGGCGAGCTTGAGCGCGGCCTGGTTGTCGCAGTACAGTGTGGTCGGGGCAGCGAGTGAAGGGAACAGCTCATGGATGAGCTTGTGAAGCCAAATAGCCTCCTTCGCTGTGTGAGTCATGGCAACGTACTCGGCCTCTGCTGTCGATAGTGTGACGAGCTCCTGTTTGCGGGAGCTCCAAGAAATCGCGCCGCCATCTATGAGGAAAACGTGCCCTGAGATGGCATGCCTGTGCTCTTGCGAAGCACCATCGGCATCGGTGTACCCTACTAGATCATGATGCTTGCCACCATAGGTTAGCTCATATGCCTTGGTACCAGCCAAGTACCGGAAAACACATTTTGCTCCCTCCCAATGCGCCTGCCCTGGATTCTCAAGGAATTGTGAAAGCGTCGAAACTGCAAATGTGATGTCAGGGCGAGTGGCAACGGAGGCGTACATGAGGCTCCCTATGGCCTCGTGGTATGGTGTTTTTTGCATTTGCGTGGCTTCAGTGGCGTCCCTGGGACAATCGTTACGGGAATACATTACTCCTGGCACCATAGGAGTATCACATGCTTTTGCATCTTGAAGTGCGAATCGCGCGATAATTGAGTTGATATAAGATGTTTGGGAAAGGGAAATGGTGCGTGCGGAGCAATCGCGTGTAACTTTGATGCCCAAGAGCCAGTGAATCGGTCCCAGGTCAGTAAGAGGGTAGTGAGCATTGATCTTGTCTTTGTACTGGGCAATCAGCTCGCCCGAGCTACCGGTGAAAGCACAGTCGTCAACGTGTATTGCCAAGATGAGTATTTGCTCGTCGATTTGCACAAGGAAAACTCCTGGGTCTGCTTGGCTAACGCGGAAACCAAGTTCAGTCAAGGTGCGCGAAAGAGTATCATACCACTTTCGACCAGCCTGCTTTAGTCCGTAAAGGGACTTCTGCAGTCGCAATACCAAATCCTCCCCCTGAATCTCATAACCCGGGGGCGGCTGCATGTAAATTTCCTCATCATTGTCTAACTGACCATTGAGGTACGCGCCATTGAAGTCGAAAGACTCTATCTCCCAATTGTTGCGCGCAGCGATGGCGAGAATCGCTTGGAAGCTGGCAAGCTTGGCGACAGGCGAGAATGTGTCGAAGTAGTCAACGCCGTAAATTTGAGTGAAACCTCACGCCACAAGTTGAGCCTTGTACTTGTCGATGCTGCCGTCCGCCTTGCGCTTGATCTGATAGACCCACTTTGACCCAACTATGTTCTTGCTCGATGGGCGCGGAACCGTGCTCCACGTCCCAGCCTTCTGCAGTGTCACGATCTCGCTGTCCATGGCTTCTTTCCATTGAGGCCAGTCCGATCGCGCCTGTGCTTCTTTAAGTGTTTTTGGGTCGCCTTGAGTGTCTTGTATTGCCGCGGCAATAACGTCGTTGAACCCTGTGTGGTAAACGAAGTCGTCTGTGATACTGTCAGCAGCAGATGCAAGATCCCCCTTGTAATCGGGGTGCGTCCCCCGAAAGCGAGGCATGGCGTTCTTGCTGCCGGTCGGGGTAGCTCCTGAAGTCCCAGTGCATTTCTGCTCAGCCAGTTTTGTGAGTCGCATAGATGTGCGCGTCAGCTCTGTAGGCTTGAGTTTCTTCGGCGCACCTGGTGGTGTCAGTGTCTGCTTAGGCGGTATGAACTGCGGGGCTGGCGAAGGGGTCGTCCAAATGTCAGGCTCTTCTTCGTCGGGCTTCTCTTCTTCGCCGCTGTCGGTAGCGGGTGGAGGTTGTTGCGTTTTGGCCTTGACGGGTGTCGCAGGTTGTGCCACTATCGGTTGCTGCGTGATGACTGGTGTGGTGGCAGGTGCATAGCTAGGAATGGGTGAATGAATGGTTATGGTACTTGGCATGAACTTGATGTTCCGTTCCACAGAGACGCTATTCTTGAGTGGCCAGTATACGCGGTGAGCGTGCGTGCTATCAGCATCATAGCCTACCCATCGGGCCTCAATAGCCCGCGCGTTGAGTTTTGTGCCGGAATTGCTGTGAACCCACACGCGCTGTCCCCACTTGGGCACTCCTCCTAAGTTGGGCTTTGTCTTGTACAGGCGCTCAAATGGCGTGATATTACCTAGTGCCTTGGTGGATGTGCGGTTCTTCAACCACATGGCAAAGTGAATTGCCTCCCCCCACAAGTTCTTCGGCAGTCCAGAGTGGTGGAGGATGGCACGCACGCGTTCAAGAAGTCGTCAATTTAGTGACTCTGCAACGCCGTTGTGCTGCAGCATGTCGTGTGTAGTAAGTCGCCTCTCAGTCCCTTGCTCTTGCAGGAACTTCGTGAAGGCACCGCTGGTGTACTCCCCACCGCAGTTGGACCTGAGTCGTTTAATGTGCACGCCGTGCTGTGTGTTAGCCCATGCCGCAAAAGCCTTGTAAGCCAGGAAAGCCTGGTCCTTAGTACGCAAGAGGTCAATCTTAGTGAAGCGAGTGTAGTCGTCAGTGAAAGTGACATAATACTTGCAGCCTCCTAGACTGTTCAGCGGTGAAGGGCCCCAGACATCGGTGTGAATCTCTGAGCCAAAAGTGTCTGCCAGAGGGGTTGCTCGCTCCTTGCGGATAGCCTTGCATGTCGCTTTAGCATACTCACATGATTCGCAGACAAAAGGGGAAAAATCGTCGTCTATTAGCTGCAGCCCAGTGACTGCGTTGTTGCAAATAAGAGAGCGGATGGCGTCCACCAAAATATGGCCAAGTTGCCTGTGGAGCGTGAGAATATCGACACGTTCTGATGCAACGCTTGCCTCATAGGCGCGCTCGACTTTGTAGAGCCCATTAGTGCTAGCCGGGATCTTGCCGACTATATAGCCTCCTTGTTTCTTGATATTACAAGAGTCGCCCTCAAAAGACACTGAATAGCCGGCTTTGATGATTCGGCTAATCGAAACAATGGTCAGTCCCATCTCTGGCACGTGCAGCACCTCTCGCAGCAGGACTGGTGTGGTCAAAGCTCCGTTCGGCACGTCAATTTGTAAGTCGCCAGTGCCGACAGCGTAGAAAACTTGGTTATTTGCTGTGGTAATAGCTCTGGGAGGGATCTGATGATAAGTGACAAAGCGATCTCGGAATGGAGACATGTGGCGTGAAGCCCCTGAGTCGTAAAGCTCGGCCTCTGCTTGTCTTTCTGCGTGTGCTCCATGCGCTGCAGCTGCTTGATCCTTAGTGAAGTCTTCATCACCCTGTGCCTCTGCAATCTCTTCGATTGCGGCCCATGCCTCGGCATCTCCTGCCTGCTCAGCTGCTGTGGCAGCGCCGTCTGACGCTCCACTCTTCTTCTTCGGTCCTTGACCTTCTTTGCCGCCGCCTTTCGCCCAGCATTCTGACTTGAAATGCCCCTTCTTGTGGCAATTGAAGCACTCGACATTGCGCTTCTTCTTCTTCTTTTGTGCATCTGCGGTAAAAGCTTCATCTTGACTTGGCTTTGGGTTTCGTAAGGTGCGCTTGTCGTACTCGTCGGTGATGAGCCGGATGATGGATGTGGGTGTGATATCGGTGCCTGTGATGTCGGCAGTGGTCATGATAGAGTTGAGAGGGCCATCATAGGAAGGGGGTAAGGATGCCATAAGGATGTTGGCGTACTGGTTGTCGCTGATGGTCTCTCCCATCGCTGCCAGTTGCTCGCGCAAGTCAGCGATCTTATCAAAATGATTTCGTACATTGTCATCCTCTCCACACCGTGTGTTCTGAAGCTTCCTCCCCAAGTCAATCAACAAATTTCTAGATCTCCCCTCGAAGATCGCCTTCAAATTGTCCCATACGTTCTTTGTGTGGGTACCACCCTTGATGCGGTTAAAGACGGTATCCGGAACGGACGCAGCAATAATTTGCTTAACTGATGCCTCATCTAAAGTCCAGCGTCTAGCAGGGGTCAGTCCTCCTATGTCCCCAGCGTCAATATATGACTTGGTGACAGAAGTTGCTGCAAGGTGCTCTGATAGCCCTCGCACATCAAGGGCCCACAACATGCGGTCCCTATATGTGACCCAGTTCGAGCCGTCCGCGGCTAGTTTTGCAATGTTCATCTTGAAGTCTTCGCTCATATCGATAGTGCTCGGAATAAAAGTAAGTGTAAATTTTCTGGGTTAAAGATCGTACTTTAATAGGCAACAGCAGGGCCCATAACCTAGAGAGAATATAAAGTCGAGCGAGGTGGCAAAAGCGAGAGTTTTAGGGCGATGAAGCGACAGACGGGGATGTTTCTCAAACAGGATGAATTCTGGGGGCTATTCTACAGCCCCTTTTATGTAGTTTGATACCAGACAATGTACATGAGGGATCAAGACAGTAATAACTAATCTGAAACTCATGAAGACGTGTTTGCTTTGGCATGCGAACATTCCAGAATGGTGGTAAGACCCTTAGTAACAAAAAGGGTGAGACAGAAATGTAATCGTAAGTAAATCATCACAAATAATCATGACAGAAACAAGACCGAAACATGCCCACAAGGGGGCGCCCAAAATTCTCTTTGGGCTCGCAACAAGGTGATCCCCAAAGCCGAGTATGGCAAAACAAAATCCGCCAGTGCCAGCACTTACCAGGCGGATAATCCAACTCTTTTTCATCCAAATACCATGCAACTGCAAAAAAAAGAAAAGAGCGACCCCCCCCCCAGCGGCAGTCATGTCATTTGAAAGAACACAAAAAAAAGATGAAAAAACTGATGATCTCCCTGTCCAACCTTTTCATTATACGTCTGCCCATCTCCTAACCAAGCCAGTCAATTCTTTGGACCATCAAGGTACTCATACTCGTAACTCTCTCATCGTGGGTGGGTGAGCGTGCGTGTGGCATGAAGGCACGAACCTTGAAAGTTCGTGAATGTTATCACCCCCCACCGACTGAGAGTAGGGCTGCGCACCGTCCGTTTTATGGTAACAGCCGTCCATTTGATGGTAATAGGATGGGTATGGCTGACCCGTCCACCGTCTGTTTTTTGTACTCACTGGATTGCTGACGGGTATGGTACAGGTACGGATACGGCCGTTTACGGTATACAGTATTAGACAGTAGTACTACAGAAAATAAAATTGTGCAGGGCAGCATGAGCAATAAGCTTAGAGTGATAATGTTACACCTCAATTTTATACCATCAAAGGCGCAATATGCGCCCATCAACTCTTTCCTATTTTCCCCGCTACTTTTAATCAGATCAGTCGATCACAATATCACTTTACTATATAGTAGCTAGATAGCAAACACCTTGAGTCTCAGACTCGAGCTCTTGTATCTTTCGGTATTACAATCAGACTTGTTGTTTCTCCTTTCTCTGGATTGTCCTGCGAACAATCCCAGATGTCTAGACCACTGAACACCTCCTTCAGAGCCCCCGAATCACGACTTCTGATCTCGCGCACAATATGGCCTGCCGACCGTAACATTAGCTCGAGTCTGCCCAGAACCACGAATCAGTAAAACCTGAACGAACGAACGAACAAACCGATGTTGACCCCAAACATCGCACAACTGATGGTGCAGCTAGCGCAGCTTACACTACCATTCAGTCTCTCCCCACGCGGTATCGATGACGTACCACAGGATCAACGACCGGGCTTAACCTGGCTACAACCCAGAGTACTCAGAGCACCCTGGCAAGGGTATTTTGGAATATTAAATAACGTTCTCATGCCTGTCGAACAAGTCCACGGAATATGGTTCGAAATATATTATTTTATACACTTGCAAGACTACCAAGCAACCCGAGTCGCTTGACCTGAGCTCAACCTACCACAGAACCCTGCCACCGGCATAGATTTCCAGGCCCTGCAGCAAGGAGGGGCAATCATCCAAAACAACCCCCCTGCAACTACCGTAGTCCCACCAAGGGCGACTACCCCTCCCACCAGTAAGCCAATATCTAATCACCTCGAAGGGTTGCTCCCCTTCAAGTACAATGGAGACCGATCGAAGGCCGAGTACTTCCTAATGCTCTTCAACCAGTTTATGAGCATCAACCGGGATGCTGACATTGCAAAAGACCCTCTTCGAAAATCACATTTCTTTATCCAACAGATGGAGGGAGAAACTGTCCAGGGTTTCCAAATTCAGATGACAGAATATCTTCTCACTGTCAAAAACAACCCCTCCTGACTTCCATGGCAAAAGAATGCATGGGAAGCACTTGAGCAACAATTTAAAACTGCCTTCTATGACTTTGCAGTGCACGAGCGAGCCCAGGACGAGATTAGAAAGCTCAAGATGAAAGATGGCAGAATTGACAAGTACATCTCTGCTTTTATCACGCTTGTGCATTGCGCGGGACTGAGCCAAGATGAACCGAACACCTTACAACAGTTCGCACGAGGTCTTCAAGGACGCCTTGCTGAATCGTGTATCACCCTACACACACCTGCCACTCTAGACCAGTGGATCTCAGCGTCTCAGACACAGCAGCGAAACTTCCTCGCTATACAAGCCATTCGCGATAATGACAACCCTCAAGGTCAACAAGCCTCTGGATTCTTTTGGCAACAACGGGGGCAATCAAGTAACCAAGTGCGACCGCAACAACAATGCACTACTGATGCTATGGACATAGATGCCATTCGACAAGCCATTACCGATGAAGACAAGGAAAAATACTGACGCAAGGGGCGATGCTTCAACTGTGGGAGGCAAAACCACATCTCTCGAAACTGTCTGGACAAGAAGACACGCGCTGCAGTTGCAGTATCCAGTGACACAAACACAAGCACCAATTCTCCAGGACCAACTGGTATGACAACGGCCGTGCAAACTGCGCAAAAGACCACAACCCCCTCGATGAGCACGATTGCGGACATTCTGAAGAAGATAACCGCGGAACAGGAGGAGGAGCTGCAAGGACTAATGGGATCGCCCGACCGAGAGGGTTTTACCGAGGCCTTCAGGACCGTCCTGTCCTGAAGGCCATATTGAGTAAGAATGTACCTAGATCATTGAAAATCGAAGCATCATTCTCTCAAAATGGGACCGCATTAGCCCTGGTCGATAGCGGCGCTACCGAGAATTTCCTACACCCCAGATTTGTCCGTGAAAAGCAATTAATAACCTGACCTCTAGATAACCCTCGGAAGTTGAACAACGCTGATGGAACAAGTAACTCAATCGGACAAATAACCCAGTATGTCGACTGTATAATCTCCACCGGAGGGAAAACGAGTCAACAGCGATTTTTCGTCGCAAACCTGGGCGACGAGCAAATTATTTTGGGATACCCCTGGTTAGTGGATGCCAACCCTACTATTGATTGGACAAACGGAATAATCAAAGATCCGGTCAGTATCATTCCCCAGCAACCACTGAAACTTGCAGCCCTTGGACTACTCCCTGGGGAGGAACTATACGTATGCCTCCGCCGGGTGTTGCCTGCTCAAGCCCTCGCTGAACAGGGCTCACCCACGATTACTGAAGAAATCCCTCCGCAATATCAGCAGTTTGCCAAAGTCTTCTCTGAGACGGAAGCACTCCGACTTCCGGACTCGCGGCTCTGGGACCACGCCATCGACTTGAAACCTGACGCGCCCTCCTCTCTCGATTGCAAAATCTACCCCTTAAATCCTAAAGAACAGGAAGCTTTGGATGAGTTCCTCAAGGAACATCTGACGAAGGGATACATCTGCGAATCTAAATCACACTATGCCTCGCCATTCTTCTTCGTCAAAAAGAAAGATGGGAAATTGAGGCCAGTGCAAGACTACAGGAAGCTGAATGACTGGACCGTCTGTAACACATACCCCTTACCATTAATCGACGAATTGATCACTAAAGTACAACATGCCTCCCTGTTCACAAAATTCGATGTCCGCTGGGGATACAACAATATTCGCATCAAAGAGGGCGATCAGTGGAAAGCGGCCTTCAAAACAAACAAGGGTCTCTTCGAACCCTTAGTAATGTACTTTGGGCTTAGAACTCGCCAGCCACCTTTCAGACAATGATGAATGCACACTTCAGAAAAGAACTGGACGAGGGATGGCTGGTTATCTACATGGATGATATACTAGTTGCAACCACAGACGATGCCGTGTTCCACAAACAGTGTGTAACAAGGGTGCTGCAGATTCTCCAAGACAACGATTTATTCCTCAAACTAACAAAATGTGTCTTTCATGCAATGACTGTCGACTACTTAGGGTGGTTCTCACTGGAGGTACCATAATGATGGACCCTGTAAAGGTCAAGGGAATCCTTGATTGGCCAGTTCCGGCCAATGTCCATCAAGTGCGAAGCTATCTCGGGTTTGGAAACTATTATCGCCAGTTCATAAAAAATTACTCTCACATCGTGCGACCCCTAATCGATCTCACCAAGCAAAACGTTCCATGGAATTGGGGAGAAAAGGAAGACATGGCATTCCATGCCTTGAAGAGGGCTTTCACTATGGCACCCATACTCCATCAGCCTCAAATGGATCGACCCTTCTACCTGTCAACAGACGCGTCCAGCTTCGCTATCGGCGCTGAATTAGCACAACAAGATGACAAAGGGCAACTCCACCCACTGGCATTCCTATCTAAGTCACTCGACGAAACACAACGTAACTGGGACATCTATGACCGCGAACTCTTCACCATCTGGTTACCACTCATTGAATGGCGTCAATACCTGGCTGGTTCCCCTCATGTGCTCACTGTGTTTACAGATCATCATAATCTCCAATATTTCGCAAGGCGCAGAAGCTCAACAGGCGGCAAGCCCGATGGCACCTCGATCTGATGGAATACAACTTTATCATCAAACTGATCGAGGGAAACACAATCTTATCGCGGACCTCCTGTCGCAACACCCGATCACGATACCGGGAAAGAAGATAATCAAGAGGTAATTCTACTACCGGATGACCGATGGACCGTTGCCACAATCAAATTACAAAATGATGAGAATACCTATCGTGCCATCACAAAACAATTTCATGATCATCCGTTAGCTGGGCATCCAGGTCAGAAGAATACATGGGATCTCGTACGGGACATCTACGAGGGCGAAGGTCTAAGAGAATTCATCTATGAGTATGTCAAAGGATGCCATGAGTGTCAATCCCTAAAACCGCAGAAGAAAACCCTGGTGCCGCGATTCCCGTTTGATGTCAAAGCCACGGAGGGTCCCTTTCAATACATTTCACTGGATCTTATCACTGATCTCCCACCGTCTAATGGCACAAACGCCATACTAACCATAGTGGATCAGGGATGCTCAAAGGCAGCAAAATTCATCCCTTGTTCAACAACAATAACTGGTGCTGATGTTGCCAAACTGTACCTATGACACGTCTTCCCCTGGTTTGGTGCTCCTCGCCGCATTATATCCGATCGAGACCCTCAGTTCACCTCACACTTCACCAAAGAACTCTGCCACCTCTTACATATACAGCAAAATATAAGTACAGCCTTTCACCCCCAAACTGATGGACAGAGCGAATGCATGAACCACTGGGTCGAGCAATACCTACGCCAATGGACATTTGGCGACCCGCATGCATGGCACCATCTCCTCCCACTTGCTGAATTTGTGCATAACTGCTGGTGACATGACTGCATGCATCTCAGCCCACATGAACTTCTGTTTGGCTTTAGACTGCTTCCCCTTGCCACAGGCACGATCTCTCCTGTCCCAGCACTCTCAGAACAACTCGACATGATTGCCAAAAGTCGTGTGCGCGCAGAGTGCATCCTCTTGTCTATGCAACATATTACCCCAGCTTTCAAAAAAGGGGATGAGGTGTGGCTTGAAGGCAAGAACATACACACACTCTTCCCCTCTGTGAAACTCGCCCCGCGACGGTATGGCCCCTTCACTATAATCGAAATGATCTCTCCGGTTGCATTCCGCCTCGCACTCCCCTCGACCATGCAAATTCACAATGTTGTTCATGCATCACTGCTAACCCCCTACATCAGCACTGCAGCACATGGGCCCTCCCCACTACAGCCACCACCCGTTCTTATCAACGGTACTGAGGAAACTGAGATCGACAGGATTCTTGGCCATCGACGCTTTGGGTGTAATCAATGATTACAGTTCCTACTCAGCTGGAAAGGTTACCCAGCCTCTGAAAATGAGTGGGTGGACCACATGCACATTCATGCTAACGATGCAATCGATCACTACTTCCGCAACCTTCCACTGTCCACCCGTGAATCGCTCCCAATGCGTGGTCACATTGGGAATACAAAGGGGGACAGATCACACCCATGCCTCATTATCCACATTCCCCCACAAAAACAAATGTCTTCTCCTTCGCACTCTCTCACCCCTAATGGTGACGCTCAAATCCACCTCGCCACACTCCACGAACCTAATCCCCCACAATCACCAAGACCGCCAATGCCAGAGACATACCCCTCACCACCACCGACTTATGAGCAAATACCCGCATCTCCCAGTGTCAGCAAACGAGCATCATCTGAAGATCGTGATGTGCTCATCCCTACCTCTCCTTGCTCCCCTGCAGACGAACTATGGATCAGACCACACCCAGGAACAGACTACTATACCCGCGACATCGCACCCACGAACCGTTACGACATTCGCATCCCATCAAGACAGAACCACCTCCATCCCGCCCCGTACATCAAATACTCGTTTGGGGATCACCCCCTCATTCACAGGACCGCAGACAGGGTAGACGCGAATACACACAGGACCTTACAGCGGCCCCATGGGTCGAATATCCCCGCCCCCCACACATGGTCGCGGACAACTATCGTGCTCTGGAACCCGGGCCACTCGTACGCAGTGTTGACGAGGCCCTATACCAACTTAATGACCCTGGCCTGCAGGGTGAAGTCAACCGATTCCGTTTTTTACATCAAGAAGGTGAAGAACTCAGGCAACAGCAACGAATGATTGAAAGACAACTAACGCGTAGTCGTGCTGAGTACCAACAGTGTCAACGTCGCCTCAACCAAGCGGCTACTGCACACAGACTAATACCTATCACAATCGACAACGCCACCGCCATGAACAAACTCCCGCGCCTCCTCACACATGCATGGCACACACGAGGACCCTGTCCATCTAGATCACGATTGAAGTCGGCGCCTTCAAGTCTAAACAGGGGGTAATGTTACACCTCAATTTTATACCATCAAAGGCGCAATATGTGCCCATCAACTCTTTCCTATTTTCCCCACTACTTTTAATCAGATCGGTCGATCACAATATCACTTTACTATATAGTAGCTAGATAGCAAACACCTCGAGTCTCAGACTCGAGCTCTTGTATCTTTCAGTATTACAATCAGACTTGTTGTTTCTCCTTTCTCTGGATTGTCCTGCGAACAATCCCAGATGTCTAGACCACTGAACACCTCCTTTGGAGCCCCCAAATCACGACTTCCGATCTCGTGCACGATACGGCCTGCCGACCATAACAGATAAAGTAATTAATAGGTGCATTCTTGAGGTTGAGGGTATTCTAGAGAGAATATAGAGTTGAGCGGGTAGCACGAGCAAGAGTTTTAGAGCAATGAAGCGACAGACAGGGATGTTTCTCGAACAGGATTATTTATCAGGGCCATTTTACAGCAGCTTTTATGTAGTTTATGCTGTAGTGAAGAAACAGGCATGGTGCAGGCTTGTTTTAGATTCTCGTGATAATGCAATAGCAACTGCTTTATCTATAGCAGATTTAGTGGCTTTATATACAATTTAGATGTGCTATATTGATACTAAATTAAAGTAAACGTCTCGCAATGTGATTTGACCACATGATTGATCTGAGATGTATATACTCAGTATCTAATTAAGTGTGAGATGCATTTTGATTTCATCAATTATGTTTTCTAAATGTGATCACAATTACATTAAGGCCTAAATAAAGCATCGTATCTAGACTGATTGACAGCTGAACGGCCCAGTGCAGTATCAGGTGCATGCAAGATGCAACCACTTCTTGACAAATGTGGATTGTAATGGGTGCTTCTATCCCGCGCTTGCTATGTAGATAAGATAAGATGTAATGATCGTGGTAAAACTCACTGGTGAAGATATCCTAGTCAGAAGGCTGCCTAGAATGTGGAGATTAATGCCCACATAAGGCTTGAAGCAGTCAGAGGACTCTGCCTTGCTAATGCAGCAAGAATAGACCTATATTGAACAATTGCTAAGAGCCTACAGCCCCAAGAGGACAAGATCAGTTGGGCCTAAGTAAATACAAAGATAGAGTGATAAAGTGCACCTGCAGCCCAAAGAGGACAAGATGTGGTCTGCAGCGTAATACAGGGTGTCTTTAAATATGTCCTAGTACTATTCTATGAAATACCAAAGCTGATCGAGCGTGCGATGTAAATCTAACTAGTTATCAGTGGCCCACTCTTCTGAGTGCCCTGACACATCTTATTTACCAACGCGTGATTGTTTCTGCCATTCTGGCATTATCTAAAAGACATACTAGACTACTTTAGACTACACTGTAATCAGATTATCATTTTGTATTACTCAATCAATGGCCGCGTGTATCTACAATGTCCATTGCTGCGACTACTTTGCATCGCGTGTGTGGACCGGGTCAGATCAGTCCGGACTCCTTCTTATCTTATCTATATCTAAGAAGGTCAACTTGCATAACATGCGCACCCTCAGGATGGCTTTCAAGTAGTCCGGGATGCCAAAAATGTCCAGGAAATCGACCATCTGGTCCTTGGGTGGGCTGATATGTCATGGTAAGACAAAGCTGTAAGACTCCACCACATGGATGGAGGATCTATTCATTGCATCTTGGGGCCTCCTTAATGCAGCGATCTCACCCTCATTTCCCAGCAGTCAACAGAAAATTGAGCATTGTCCTTGTTCTTTGGATTAAATTTTAATAATAATTACTTCTTGAAAAATGGAAGTGTACCTGCTGTTGAGATGGGCCAGTAGTGACAGGATTGTTGGGGCCCCTGATCTTATAATTATGATAAGATAATCTAAAGTGTCAGATAATGATTCAGAGACATTGCACGCACAACACATTCCTTCTGTGACAGTTCCCTAGGCTGGTACAAGGGTCAAGGACATGTGACTTGTTTTTCGCTTTTCTCCTTTGTCTTTTCTTTTCTTTTCTTTCCATATGCTACTCTTACCACATGATGTGCTGATAAAGGACTTATGACTTATCATTTACACTGCTGACTGATTGCTTACTGAGGATCTTACTCATCTGCTTACTGATCAGTAGTAGAGGGCGTAACCCCTCCACTATCTATATCATTCTGGGACATTCTACTGTACAACCATTAGACTGTCTAGTGAAAGCTCCAGTAACTACCAGAATAGTCTCCCTACCAGCATACATGTATATAAAGACCCTAGTAGAAAGGACAAGACGTTAAGTCTGTTCTTCTGTAGCAATACAGGTGTACTGGGACTCACATTATTTGACTGAGAACATCTTCCACTTGAAACCTTTAAAGCCGCGCCTTGAAGGAACTTCGACCCCCTTGAAACTTGCAGCAGGACTTAGTGTCACTGCTCGACTTCGCTTCGCGCGTGTGCCCCCTTTGACCGGCACAACTTGACTTAGCTTGGAACCTTGACTTGATAAGAGGCTCTTGTAGCCTTGACAGACGACCTCGAACCTCGAACCTTGACACAGCACCACACCTTGCTGTGACACCTTCTGTCTTGTCACATTTAAATAACTATATTTATTCTACTTATTATCATGCTCCTCTGAACAGTATAAAATGTTGCTACTTTGTATGTGTTCACTTCAGTTTTGACCACATAAACTGGAGTATTAGTTAGTTTATCTTATCTCTTATCTTTACCATATTTAGCTAACACTTATCTGCTATCTAAATAGGTAAAGATACTACTATAGTGGGGGAGTTTTGGTGGCTTAATGATAAGATTAAAGCTCATTCAGTCAATGCCGTCCATGCTGTCTAATGCCGTCGACGGCCATTTTTTGACGGTTTGGACGGTGTTTTCCGTACCTGTCCACCGTCCGTCTCGACATTGACTTGAGCTTGGTACGGCACGGGTACGGCAACCGTACTATGGACCCGTCCATACCGTGAGGTACGGGTACGGTGCACAGCCCTAACTGAGAGTCGATAAATTGCTTACCCGGCCATAGGGTGATTATGCGACCTTCAGCGTCCTTGTACCACAAACGACAAGGATCCATATAGACCGTCTACCAAAATGTAAAAAAAAAAAGACAAAAACAAACGTGTCGTGCAATTCATATCAATTCCCCCCCACCAAAAAAAACCCCATGCGAGCTGCAGTAACATTGGCTTCGGGAAAAATGCCTATACGAAGTAACGAAATATAAACCCGATAGTCACCAAACCGAGAGAGAAAAAAGCTTTCGAATTGGAAACAACGCTCACTCACCTCCATATAAGCCCTCCAATCATCCACTGCGACTCGTTTAACCTCAATACTCTTCAACCTCTCACGCTGCAACTTCAAACTCGCGCTGACCACATACTCAACCTGATGTTCAAACATAGCAAGTAAAGAACCTGAATTCACAGCTGAGTTGGGTCCACCTCCAAAACAACAAATTCGGGAAACCATCCATGGCAATGGAGAGGTAAGCTTCCAAGCCTCCAGTCGTAGCCCAACGTCCAACGTGCGTTGAGAGCTAGACCATCCCTTCCAAGGACAATGAATGGGAAACGATAGGAGACGTCGAAACCGGTTGCGCAGATGAGTACGTCGAGGTGTTCAGCACTTCCGTCTTTGAGCTCGATGCCTGTGGGTGCAACGCGTGCGATTGGTGTCATCTGAAGTGTCGTCTGTGGGGGGGGGATAACAGACAGATGTCAACGTCATATATCCGGCAAGTGCGCATTGGTCACCCCCGCCCCTCACATTTTCCGTGTATAGAGCTTCCAAGTAGCTGGGACTGGGTGTAAGACGATGACAACAGACAGCAAATTGTGGAACGACTTAGAGCAAGCATGGCACGGTACACAGTCAATCCACTTGAGCGCTGAAGAGACAGTAATTACTTTTCTCTATGAGCTCCGGACGTGCAGTGAGTCGTTTCTTCATTTCTCCCTTGAATAATTCTCCAACCAGTTTCTGCAAGTCCAAGCCTCGGAAAGTGGTCTGAGCAACTGACTAGAGTGAGAGAAATTCCTTTTTCAGAGGGGTGATCATTACCCAAGATAGAATAGAAAACACACGTTAAGATCTGCCTCAACTCTTTATAGTATTTCTTGTCTCTAAATGCCTCGTGGCCTTTCTCTGAATATAAATCTTTGGTGGTTAGAGATAGTGATGTGCACGGCTTGGCTCAAAGGTGTAAGCCGGCCGTTTCTGAGCTGGAAAAAGCCGGGCCGACATAGGCTGTGAAAATGGCTTCCAGCGGCCCATGGCTCAGGCTTAAGGTTTGGAAAGCCTGAAGCTGCAGCTTAGGCCACGGCTTTTGGTGGCTGAGTCACGCTTTCTATGAACCAGAATACCAGTACAGAGATAGTCCAACATAATTGTGATTGCATTTAGATTTTAGATAAAACAATTGATGAGATAAAAACACATCTTACATTAATCAAGATACTGAGTATATACAGTAACCCACAAAACTGTTCCAATGTTTGGCCATCCTGAAGAGATTGACCTACCACACAATGAGAATAATTTCCAAAATTAGTAGAAATTGGTAGAGGATAGTGTAGCATCTAAGCTTCAATTAGAGCCTATAATAATGTCAATTGGGTCAGTGGTTCATGATATATAAAATGTTTTGTGAGGCATTATCATTGGAACAGTTAGTGATTGTCAAGGGGTTTCATACCTGTGCAGGTGAGCACCATGGGTTTTGCCGGGTACAGGTACAGGTATATGGCTCCCAACCCATGGAAACCTGTACCTGTGCAGTGGGTTTGGCAGGTATAGGTGCCAATTATGCATTGACAAGATCAGTAGAATTTCCAAGATAAAACACATCTGCAGCCACAAAAATACAAGATCTCATCTGATGTATGCTACAGGGTATCTTTAGATATGTTCTAGTGTTATCCTACAAAATATCAAAGCAGATCAATGGTGTGATGTAAAATAAAAGTGTTATCAGTGATCTACATTCCTGAAAATCATGATGCATTTGTTTTATTAACACATGATCATTTCTGCCAGTCTGGCACTATCTAAAATACACTCTAGACTAATATAGACTATTCTATAATCTAATTATCAAATTAATTTATTGAAACAAGGCCATGTGTGTCTACAAGCTGTGTCACAGCTAGGTGCACACTGTGTCAAATTGTTGCTTGGGATCTGAAGTGATCCAACTTCAAGTTCCTCTATCAAGCCTAATCAGAGGAAATCAAGGTCAAGACAACAGTCAAGACCAGTCACAGTTGCCAGGATCAAAACAATGTGTTGAACCAGAGTACCGGTACAGAGCTACTGGAGATTGGTCTGACATAAGATTGTGATCATGTGTTTCAGAGATAACGCAGCTGATCACAATCACTTAGATACTTAATGATCCTAATACATCCGAAAGCAGTCATGTGACTATAATCACATTATAAACGCATTGTACTTACGATTAGATTAATAGCCGATTAGTACATGCAGATGTATATAAAAGCCTATGTAAATATGCTACAAGAAAGTAGTTGCTATTGCATTATTAAAAGCATCTAAGCCTCTACACAAACAAGGTGAGATAGAGTAGTAAAGTAGCATCTAAAGTACAGTCTGCGCCATGCCTGATTCTTCAGGTTATGGGCCCTGGTGGGCATCTTGCACCTTTAATGGCTGCAACAAAATTATCTGTGCCTTCAATGGCTGCAATAAGTTCCTGCGCCTATACGGCTGCAGGAGTGATGCTACCAGTGAACCAAATGTTCATGCGCCTTTATGGCTGCACTGCAAAATGCGCCTTTAAGGCTGCATAAGGCTATTAAAAAAAGCTCACCATTTGTGCCTTTATGGCTGCATCAATGGAGTCTAAAGAGCCTGGGTTTTTTTGCTTTGTGTTTTGAAGTACCGGTTGTCACATTCAATGCTGACCATGACTTCTTTTACAGAAATCAACTACTCAAAACCTTTTGTCAAAACCCTTATCACATCCCAACAATGTCATCTCAACTCACTACCATTGTCCCTGTCTGTGACAGATCCAACTACCATGAATGGGTTGGAATCATGCAGGCCTACCTCATGGCCAATGGACTCTGGGAAATAACCAATGGCACTGATCTTAAAATTACTGCCAAGGATGAGCAGCATCCCACTGCAGATGAGCTCAGAGATCAGAAGGAATGGGAGCGCGCTGACAATCGAGCCATCGGCACCATTGTCCTGCGCCTATCAGCTTCTATTCAGCAGGAACACCGCTCCATGATCTCTGCTAACACTTTATGGGTAGCCCTCAAAGCTAAGTACGGCGCTGTGGGACCATCTGTGATCTTCAGGGACTTCAAGGAGGCCCTGAACTTCCACTTGGACTCATCAAAGCACCCTGCCCCTCAGATCAATCGTCTCCAAGTCGCTTTTGAGCAGCTTGAGTCCAATAGTGTTACCATCCCTGATATGCTGCAGGGAATGCTGCTCTTACACACCCTTCCTCCTAGATGGGAGGCTCTCATCCCAACCATCCTTGTTGGAAGATCTCATTCTGACATAAACCTCCCAGTAGTCCACAGTGCCATCCTTGCTCAGTGGGAGCAAGACCGCTCCAGGGGTAAAAACCCCCATTCTGCTAATAAGCTCTCAGCAGTCAAGTGGAAGTGAGGTGATCCTTGCTTCAGCCAGCAGAAACAGTCTGGAGGCAAACAGCCAGAGCACGCGGAAAAGCAGGTGGATCACAAGTACCAACGCGGGCATTGTGCCAGAAGGCAGAATCGAGATAATCAGCAATCTAAGGCACAGGGGCACTCACACATCACTAATCAAGCATTCTTCCCCCCTCCTCGATTCACCACCATGCCATCTGTTCCCTCTCCTCCTTCCTTTAAAACTCACTATAGGAATGGAAGGCCTCATATCATTATGCGCACCACTCCTAAGGAGCGAATCCCTGGCTGCTATCATGCTTTTAACCAAGCTATGGATCTGTGCAAAGATATAGGTGTGCTGGGGACCACTCACAATCTGAAACCCCTTGAGACCCGCATAACTGATAGTTTCTCAAGACCATTGTCTAGCAAGACCAAGCTGGAGGACCTTGAAGAGGATGGAGATGAGCGACTGTGCAAAAAATCTAGATCCCCCTCACCTATCACCGTCGATACAGAAGACGAAGAGGACCCCAATGATCCTCTTGATTGGGGCTCCGATCATCTTGATGATCAGCTGGCTGATCTGGCTGGCCTAGATGAGGATGATGATCAGGATGTGTATGTCCCCTCTTTCCTTCTACCCTGCAAAACTAACAGATGCATTTATGCTTCATTAGTTCGCACTTCTAGGGAGTCCCCTACAAAGAGCATTAGAAATGCAGGAGTAGTTAGCACTATACATGACTTTAGGTTATGTACAAATATATCGCATTCTCCACATCATGTTCAGTGTGCTAAGTGCAAAGGAAAGACTAAGGATGAAGGCCATATAACATGGCTCTTAGATTCAGGTGCTTCATCGCACTTTACATTTTCTCTCGACGATTTCATAGAATATGAAGACATTAGTACCCCAGAGCCCGTAAAAACGGCTTCTAAACCTATTTATATTAAAGGGAAAGGTACTGTTCTATTAGAACATGATGTCACACACAATGGAGTCACGAAAACGCATACAACGCGTTTATATCCAGTATATTACATCCCTGATATAACTGGAAGACTTCTGAGCGTCAGAGAGTTTCTCAAGCAAGGATTGTACATCTATGGGGATGAACATGAATTAACCTTGCGAAATAAGGGATCTAAAATCCCAATTATTCAATGCCATCCAGCAATTACTGGCCAAACTATCTATTGGCTTCATTCTAAGATCGCTAATTTGCGATCTTACTCCACGATCTATAATGTAGATTACGATCTAATGCATAAGCACTTAGGACATCCTTCTAAGGAAGTCTTATGTCATGCCAAAGATCACACTAAGGGATTCCCCCTAGATCTATCTTATCCGAAGACAGCTCCCCTATGCCCGGGATGCACGCAAGGCAAGATGCCTTCACGATCTTATCTACCATCTGAAACACGTGCCTCAAAGCCATTTGAGCGCATTCATTCAGATCTTAAGACTTTCCCGGTAGAATCTTATCACAAATACAAATACTTTATCAGCTTTATTGATGATTATATGTCATTTGCATGGATTATATGTTTGCACACTAAGTCTGCTGCAATAAATGCTTTGCAACAATTCCTTGCCATGATCAAAAATCAACATAACACCACCATTAAAGAGTGGATGTCTGATGCTGGTGGAGAATACAAATCTGATGTATTTATGAATGTATTGAAAGATGAAGGGATAAAAATTCTACAGAGCATGCCTTATACTCCCCAACAAAATGGCTGCGCGGAGCGCTTCATGCGCACTTGTATGGATAAAGCACAATCAATGCGCATTGAGTCATGTCTTCCAGACTCTTGGTGGGAATTTGCTGTACTACATGTGGTACATCTCTACAATAGGACTCCTGTATGTCGCCTGAAATGGCAGACACCTTATGAGATATTGTATGGAGAAGCACCAGAGATCTCTCATTTGCATGTCTTTGGATGTGGTGCTTATGTCTACATTCCGGAAGAATGTCATGACAATAAACTATCACCTAAGTCAGAACTTATGGTGTATATTGGGCATGCAGATGGCATTAAAGGCCATCTGTTCATGTGGCTTGGCAATAATACATTTTACACGCAAGCCACAGCCCTATTTGATGAGAATCTCTTCCCTAAGTGTGATTCCACCAGATGGCATGGAGTTACTAAATTGAATGAGCCTCTAATTAATGAAGGGCCAGAAACACAGCCCATTCCTTTAGTGGATGATGATGATTTCCTACCATCTTGCCTTCCACCTTCCACACAAATAGAAGGGCCTCAGGTTCTTGATGAAGAACCTAGTGCTTCACAGCCAGAGGTACCCTTGCCTTCTCCTGTGCCAGAACAACAACCAGTGCCTTTGCGGTGCTCTACACAGGAAAGGAAAGTTACACTTCGCCCTGGGAATGTCTATGGGGATAACAGGCACCCCATCAATCAGATTACAGACATTCAGCAGATGCAGCAATGGAGACGAGCAGTGGAACCCCGGGGTAGCTCCCCGATTCCATCCACATGTTTGAGACAGGTTCCTGGTCCTAGTCTTGACACTCTGGCCTGCACTAGCAATGATCTGCTTACACCCATAAGGGGGAGTGATGATGAAGTTGAGGATCTAGTAGATCTTGTATCTCAACTAGCCCAGGAAGGGGGAGGAGAATTTGTGCATTATCTGCTTGCCAAAGCAGTTCCACATGATTCACAGCCACTAGACATGTCCAATATACGAGAGTGGACATATAGAGATATTTTGCGCATGCCTGACGTGCAACAAAAGGAATGGAAGACTGCATGTCATGAAGAACTTGAGGCACTTCGCAGATGGAAAGTCTTTATGCTTGTGGACCCTCCCAAAGGGAGGAAGACAATTAAAAACAGATGGGTCTTTGACCAGAAATCTGATGGTCGTAAGAAAGCCAGGCTTGTAGCCAAAGGCTTTTCTCAGGTTGAAGGCATTGACTTCAATTGTCAAAAGTGCTTTCCTGTATGGTGAACTAGATGAAGAGCTATACATGGAACAACCTGAAGGTTTCAAAATTAAAGGACAAGAAACCAAAGTACTACAACTACAACGCACCATTTATGGTCTTAAACAAGCTGCCTTAGCATGGTGGAAGGTGCTAGATAAGTCCATGGCTGTGATGGGCTGTAAATGCCTACTCTCAGACTCAGGCCTATTTCTATATAAGGCTAATAATGGGTCAATCGTCATCATCATTGTATATGTTGATGATGCTTTATTTATGGGAAATGACCAAGTCCTAGTCAGCAAACTAAAGACTGATTTCATGAACAAATGGGAGTGCAGGGATCTAGGAGACACAAAGGAGTTCTTGCGAATGCACATAACTAGGAAGGATGGCAAAATTCTACTTGATCAACAGCCATACCTAACTAAAGTGCTGCAACGCTTTGGGATGCTTAATGCGAAATTTGCGCCCACTCCTCTCCCAGAGGGCTATCATCCAGAGCCTAACACTGAACCTGCCGATCCTTCCATTCATTCAAAGTTCCAACAAGTAATTGGCTCATTACTTTACATCATGTTGGGCACACAACCAGATATTGCCTTTGCAGTGACAAGGCTATCTCAATTTGCCACTAATCCATCTCAAGATCATCTTGATCGAGCACTGTATATCTGCCAATATTTAGCCAGCACATCCGATTACACGCTTATCTACAATGGCAGATCAAATGGCAGATTGATCACATGCGCTGATTCCGATTGGGCATCAAACCCAATAGATTGCCAATCCACTACTGGATACATGGTGAAAATAGCGAATGGGATATTCAGCTGGAATTCTAGAGTGCAAAAGACCACAGTGCTCTCATCCACTGAAGCAGAATACATGTTGCTTTCTGACACAATGCGACAGATTGTATGGATCAAATCACTTCTAAGCGAAATTGGTATTGATCTAGGACCCATTCCTCTCTGCGGTGATAACCAGGGGTCCATCTTTATGGCCTCTAATCCTGTACAAGAGCAACGGATAAAACATATTGATATCTGCTTCCACTACATCAGACAAATTATACAGGAGAAGAAAATTGAGCTATTCTTTATTGAAGGCTCTGAGAATCCCGCAGACATGTTCACCAAGAATTTGGGACACGTCAAATTCCTGAAATTCAGGAGTCAACTTGGGCTAGAGATTAACTCGCCTAAGTAAGGATAATTGCTTAGCACACTTAGCAGCAGCACTTAGCAAGGGGGAGTGTTGAACCAGAGTACCAGTACAGAGCTACCAGAGATTGGTCTGACATAAGATTGTGATCATGCATTTCAGAGATAACGCAGCCGATCACAATCACTTAGATACTTAATGATCCTAATACATCCGAAAGCAGTCATGTGACTATAATCACATTATAAACACGTTGTACTTATGATTAGATTAATAGCTGATTAGTACATGCAGATGTATATAAAAGCCTATGTAAATATGCTACAAGAAAGTAGTTGCTATCGCATTATTAAAAGCATCTAAGCCTCTACACAAACAAGGTGAGATAGAGTAGTAAAGTAGCATCTAAAGTACAGTCTGCACCATGCCTGATTCTTCACAATGATCAAGACAACATTCAAGCCCACTAACTCAAGAGGGGCACATGTGAGATGCAAAGTTGAGCAGCAAAGCAACAGTCCTGCTACAAGTTACTGGGGTTTGAAGGCTTTCTAAGTCACAACTTAGAAAGTTCAAGGGGATTTCACAGTGAGTCCTGAAACACCTGGATTGAACACAGGAGAACAGACTTAAGGTCTGTTCCCTTTAGTTGGACAGGCTTAAATACATGATTTGGGAGCTATTTAGAAAAGAGTCTAGCCAGTAGTAAGGACAAGTAGATAATGAATGAGATCATAACTGCATCACAGGTGATATCATAGATAAGTATACTTGCATCATGGAGAAGGTAAATATGGGGGCTAGGTCTCATACAGAAGAGGTTGAACCCTTCTGTAATCTGTTATCATCAGATGATTGGTAGATAGCTAGTTAGGTGGTTTAGGAAGTAAAGGAAAAAAAGGACAAAGAAAAGATAGAAAACATTACAAGCTGCATGGGGCAGCAACTACATTGCATTGCATGGTGGTCTGACCTTCTTCCTATTAAGGAAGGTTGACTTAAATGCACAGAAATGTGCATCCAGGGACCAGGACAGTTGCACTTGTATGAAATGAAAGCAGAATAATAAAATAATAATGTAAATAAAGGATCCATTTAATCTTCTGAACATAAGCCAACAATTTTTGAGGGATCTTGAGTAGCCATAAATGAATGCATTGTGTCCAAGTGCTTATCTCCTTGACCAGGATGACCTGGGCCATTTACCCAAAATGTGCAGAAATGCAAAGAACAGTTGCACTCATATAAAATTGAAACCAGAATAATATGTTGAGAAGTGCCTGAAGCCTAGTAATGGCACATGTACATGGGTGGACTGGTTATGGCTAGGGCATAACACACAGAAACCACCTTGAAGTTCCCAAGGCCATGTAGCTCAGTGGTTAGAGCACTGGACCTAGAATGTCTGGGGGTCTTGGGTTCAATCCCCAACATGGCTATACTTTTCCTGAGATTGAATGTCCCTCGATTGGTGTTATGTCCAGTGCAGGACATTCCACACAACTTGTGTGACAGCATTCATTTGTATTCAGATAAGAGATCAATAAGACCTCTTGGAGTAAATAGGGATGAGTCAAAGTCAAAGGGGCTGCTGTTGAACACAGAAGATGTTTGGTGATGCTTCAGGCATCAGGTGATTAGATTAGCTACTTTGTAGATTAGATTAGATACCGGAGTTTCGGACTTTTACATTATCATTATTATTTTCTTTCTCACATTCTGCAGTAGCTGACTGATGCACCATGTAACATGTGATTTCTGTAGTGGCCAATGGCCTTTCTCCCTCATGTTTATTGTTTGGACTTTGTCCGGCACTTGTGGACTTATTCCCAGTGCACAGACCATCCCTTGAATAAGTATATAAGGGTGTCTGTTTCATCTCTTACACTTCAGAGTTTTCTTCATCTCTGAAGTGTAAGTCCCTTCTATTCTACTTACTACCTTACCTTTGACTAACTGTCTCCTGTAGATAACTTGTCGTCTAGGTGTGTAGTATAGTAATCAAGAGTTTTCTTCATCTCTGAAGTATAACTTGTCGTCTAGCTTAACCTGCTAACCTTACAGTCAGTATGCTGCACCTCATGCCTGTTCGACAGCTGCTTCCCTAAGACAATGTTAAGTGGAAGAGTGCCAGAAGCATTGAGACAGATGAGTCAAGGATCAAGGGAGGATGTCTAGAAGACAAGCACTGATGTATTCAATAAGTTGAGTCTGAGGTCTACAGTGTAGCTACAGTGGACTTATATATGTAATCAGATGGGTGTCTAGGAGATAAGAACTATGGAGTCAAGTGGGCCTGAATATATGAAAGTGGATGGCATAAAGCTGAGCTTCTGATAGGGAATTAAGTGTCTGGTTGTAAAGATAAGAAGATAAGGGAGCAATCATAAGTAAGCATGTATCAACAAGCCCAAAGACAATCATGGGGATGGGAGCAAAGCATGTGAGGGATCCCAGGAAGGGGATGTAATCAGAAAATGTAGTGTAGGTGGAAGAGAAGGGTTTGTGTTAGGAAGAGTAAAGAAAAGAGGGTTGCTGGGCAACAGTCATAACTAGTGATTGTCAAGGGTTTTCATACCTGTGCAGGTAAGTGCCATGGGTTTTGCTGGGTACAGGTACAGGTATATGGCTCCCAACCTGTGGAAACCCGTACCCACATGGCGGGTTTGGTGGGTATAGGCACCAATTATCCATTGACAAGATCAGTAGAATTTCCAAGATAAAACACATCTGCAGCCACAAAAATACACAATCTCATCTGATGTATGATACAGGGTGAATTTAAATATGTTCTAGTGTTATCCTACAAAATATCAAAGCAGATCAATGGTGCAATGTAAAATAAAAGTGTTATCAGTGATCTACATTCTTGAAAATCATGATGCATCTGTTTTATTAACATGCGACCAATTCTGCCAGTCTGGCACTATCTAAAATACTCTCTAGACTACTTTAGACTATTCTATAATCTAATTATCAAATTACTTTATTGAAACAAGGCCCACATGTATCTACAAGCTGCATGGGGCAGTGACTACATTGCATTGCATGGTGGTCTGACCTCCTTCCTATTAAGGAAGGTTGACTTAAATGCACAGAATGTGCATCCAGGGACCAGGACAGTCATGCTTGTATGAATGAAACTAGAATAATAAAATAATAATGTAAAGAAAAGATCCTTTTAATCTTCTGAACATAAAACAACAATTTTTGAGGAATCTTGAGTAGCCATAAATGAACACATTGTGTCCAAGTGCTTATCTCCCTGACTGGGATGGCTGGGCCATTTATCTGAAATGTGCAGAAATGCAAAGATCGGTCATACTCATATAAATGAAACCAGAATAATAAAATAAAATGGAATAATAAATTATCTTAATCTTATGAACATAAAATAGGAATCTTTGAGGGATCTTGAGTAGCCATAAATGAACGCGTTGTGTCCAAGTGCGTATCTCCTTGACTGGGATGGCCTGGGCCAATTGTCCAAAATGCATGATGCAAGTAAAGAACTTGCACACATTTCATTTTATGGGTAACCCAGGTATCAAAACAATTATCCAGGGGTTACCCCTGCCAATGTCTATGTGTTCATTAAATTTTTTTGCATTCTGTGTGGTTATCTGACAGGCTATTCATCAATGTTCTATAACATCCTATCTAATCATCTCTGTATACTGGATTTTAGTTGTGCTTGTATAAAATTGAAAGCAGAATAATAAAATAATAATGGAATAATGAATTATCTTAATCTTCTGAACATAAAACAAGAGCCATTGAGGGATCTTAAGCAGCCACAAATAAACGCATTGTGTATCTTCTTGGTCTGGGAAGGCCCAGGCTGGTTATCCGAAATGCCACAATGCAAGTAAAGAACTTGCATGCATTTTCATGGGTGACCTGCAGGTAACCTGCAGGTTACCCATACCCATAGTGATGGGTATGGGTATGGGTATGGGTACCAAAGGGTATACCCCAGGGTTACCCCTGCCAATCACTAGTCGTAACATCACCCCCTCTTCTGGTTTGAGCTGACCCAGCTAGAAATGCATACTGTCATCATCCTGTACTAGATCCACATAGTCATCTGCTACATTATGATTGTCCATGGTGTAAGTCTTGTCTGCAGCACACTGGTGAGTATGCAAGAACCCATATGGACCTTGTTGTCCACATTGGGGGCACATGTTGTGAACAGGGCAGTCGATCTCCCAGTGTCCAGCATTGTGATGTAGACACTTGCCACACCATCCCGATGGGTTGACAATGGTCAGGGCAATGCCAAGGCAGCAGAAAATACAGAATTGGCTCCAATGCAGGTTGCTGTGGCAGTGGTGGCACCATTTGCAGTTGAGGGGACAGTTCCAGCTGATGTGGTACCTACTGTCACACCACCAACATGTTTCTCCATGGGGGTTTTCATGCATCTGTGGCATCTTGAATTGATTGGGTAGTAATGTGGGAGCAGCTCCCAAAGATTGTGGGGGGAGGGGTTGTGCATAGGTGTCTGTGTACCTCTCAGCAATGGTCTGATATGCATCCCTGATCTCTAACCTCTTCCTGATATCTGTCAGCTCCTGTTCCACCTGAAACATCCCACTTGTCAATCTCGTCATCTGTTTAGCATATTCCTGATACTGTCTATTGAGTGTGGTGTGCAGTGTCAGGGTCTTCCGCAGCCTCATCACTTTGGCTTTGATGTGTGGGAGGCGCATGTCATTTAGTACCTCATTGATTGCAAATGCTTGGGAGTTGTCAGCAGCTAAGTGACCAAGCTGCTTGTCACTCATTGTATGATGGAGGCATCCAGTATATCTCTCCTCCAAATAGACTGGTTCCCCATAGACTGGTCCATCCTTCTTCATGCAGCCAGCGATGTCCATTCCCCCATTGGTGTAAAAGATGTACTTGGCAATGGCCTTTTCTCCATCAGCCATTGTAATTTCAAGGGGGAAGTACATTGATGAGTTTGGATTATTAGCAAAGAAGGGAACTTGGGGACTTTGTTGTCTAGTTCCATGCCAAGGAGGTTGTTTGGGTGGGGTTCCTCCGAGTGGTTGAAGTCTTCATTGGGGTTGGGGGATTGCCTCTTGATCTGTGCCTCAGCAGCTTCATAGTCAATCAGAGATGAGGGACATGTAGATGGGTGAGCAGAGGGGAAGGCTTCAACAACTACAGTGGGGGAGGTAAAGGCATCAACAGCAGCATTGGCAGCAATGAAAGACATGATAGAGTTCTGTGTGGTAGGACATTGCTGGGATAGCATGTACTGGGGAATTCATCTGAGTCTGAGGGCTCTCCTTTTAACTGTCCTTGGGTGCTTCTGGATGTCAGGTGTGGAACTCCAAGATAAGGACTGGGGTGAAGATATTCCCAGCTGGTTCCCACAAGTTGTCAGAGTCTGGGAATCCTTTCCACTTGACTAGGTAATGGAGTTTGTGCCCTCAGCCTTTACATAGTGAGCCTAGAATCCACTCCACTTCCCACTCTGCTTCTCCATTGACTAATTCAGGAGGTGGTCTTGGGAAGTTTTCCCCATGTAGAGGTGTTTCTTTGTATGGCATTAAGAGTTGGCATGGAAGACTGGATGGATCCTCCATGTGGATGGAAGCTTGAGTTCATATGTGATGTCTGACAGCTTCTGTGTAATTCTGAAGGGTCTGTGACATTGGGGTGCCAGTTTTGCTGTTGGGTGTGACATGTGGATGTGCTTGTCGGAAATGGATCAATATGGCCAGGTCGGATCAATCACTAAGTGTGTGGTACTAACAAGCAAGTTGTGTGTTGTGCAGTAGCATGCAGACTGTGTTTCACCTTCCTGTGAATACTTTGATACCTTACTTGATTAGACACAATCCTTTATTGTCTTGGTTACTATAAGCACACTCATTTACAGTATTTAAGGACACTCTCACTGTACAGTTCACTTCAGTTCTGACCATCACAACTGAAGTGAGTATTCTGTTATCTTATCTTTACCTATGTAGCTAACACACACTAGTTATAACTACCATTCTAGGTAAAGACTAATTAATATATAGTTCTGACCATCACAACTGAATTATAACTACCATTCTAGGTAGTTTGGATTATCTAACCTCAGGCTGTGTTCTTTAGGTTATGGGCCCTGGCCGTAACTGAATTAATCCAGAAGAAGATCAAATTTCATACACAAGCTTCCTTACTCAGTAATTCACGCATTTTTGCATCTCCCGATAAGGCAAGCCTCTGTTCTTTTGTAGTCCTATTCCCTGGTCCCTGGAACCAGTGGATCGGTGTAGACTGGGCCCCTCACTGGGCTTCGCGTGAGCCATGCGATGGAGCATGGCGATGCTGAAGCACATGTGAGCAATCCCTAATCGGGACTGGACCCTTTGCGGTTCAGAGTGTACAGTTGGATACATCGGGACTTGATCGGTCTTCACGATCTGGGTCTGACAGCTCCTCTACCCAGATTGGAAATCGTCGCTTACACGCACCATGGCACCTGCATTCACTTTCCCACCTTCTGCTGCAATCAAGATCCTAGATGGATCGAACTGGCCAGTTTGGTCAGCGCATATGATGGCTCTGTTCCGTTTGAATGGCATCCGGAACCACCTGCTTGAAGACAAGCCTGCTAGCCCTCCTGCTGACTGGGAGGCTACTGAAGGTGTTCTCTTAGCAATCCTCGGGCTCTATGCTCAGAAGGATGTCTGGACAGCTGTGGCAGATGATACTAAGTTTGTCACATGTAAAGCTAAATGGGACGAGCTCAAACGTGTCTATGGGGGAGTCGGATCTATGTCTGCATTCAATACTTGGTCTGCCCTCACTGGCACCGTGCTGGACGAGTCCTCCCCCATGCTCCCGCAATTGCAGAAACTCAATGATGCCCATGTCACACTGAAAAACAATGAGATGGAGATTTCAGATCTCCAATTTAGTTTCATCCTGATCAAAGCACTTCCTGAATCGTACTCTGCCGTCGCATCCACCATATTAGCATCCGGATCGCCAAAGGATCTTACCCCTCAGACTATCCAAGAGTGGATTCTGAATGAGGAAGGTTGTTGATCTGGTGGTTCCGCCTCACTCAACAAAGCCATGCCCATCAAACAAAAACATGACAAGAAGAATACCAAATGTTTCTACTGTCAGAAGAAAGGGCACAAGGCTGTAGAGTGCTGGAAGAAGAAAAAGGATCTGGAGGAGAAGAAGGGATCGGAGACTGTGCAGGCCAGTAACAAGGCCGTTAACACGCACTTAGCAGTTCAGACAGCATCTATTGTAGAGATAGGCGATGACAATGATGATCTCCGCGTTTCCCTTTACTCAGCTGTGCGATCACGTTGGATGATGGATTCCAGCACAACGCATCATATCACCCCAAATCGGTCTGACTTTATTCAGTATACTCTGGCAGCTGGCATTGTATGCCTGGGAGATAACTCGAATGTGCGACAAATTGGGGTTGGGACTGTGGTATTCAAGACCACTGCAGGTAGTAGAGGTTCTGAGATCACCTTAAGCAACATGCTGCACATACCAGACATTACAACACATTTCATTTCTACATGTGCACTTGCTCAGAAGGGGGCTCAGATCTCTTTCACAGATAATATTTTCACGATCTCAGTCCGAGACCGGACAGTAGCGCAGGGTTACCTGGAGGACAACCTATACTGGCTGGATGCCTCCATGGCTGGACTCAATGCGCACGCTCAAACGTCGCAACCTATTGACATCTGGCATCACCACATGGGGCATATGTCATACAATGCCCTCAAGCAGTATCATGAATCCATCAAGGGAATATCATTTGATGCTCTGATTGATCAACATCAGTCGCCATGCCCCATGTAACGGGTGAAGCTCCATGTACACTTAGAAACAGGAAGGGCAAAGAAAATGTTGACCTAAGTCATTGGGCGTACTGTGGAGGCAAATGTCACGCGTTAAGTAATGACGGGGACCTGTGTCACCCACTGTGGTTTTGCAACCACGATGATGGTGTCTGAAACCCGAAGAAACTGCAGCCCCAAGAGGACAAGATCCAAAGGATCAAGTCACACAGGGAGGCAGTATACCATTAGCACTATGTATCAACTTGTGTAGACAGTTACTCACCTGCAGCCCCAAGAGGACAAGATGGGGGGCTACAGGCTGTTACAGAGGGTCTTATATACATTTCTCAGTGTAATGAGGTAAGCAGTAAGTGTAAGCAAGAATCAGCAAGTATCAGTCAGCTGTATTGCTGACTGAGCCTTATCTCTGTGATTTGTAAGCTGCTTTACTCTGCTGACTGATCATGCTCCACAGTGTGATGTCATAATGACATCACTGTGGAGTAGATAACTGATATGTAGTCTAGCCCTTAGGTCTGGAACACGTCTATCTACTGATACATGTGATTCTGTGCTAAAATTGGCCATGGCCCAACCTGGGCCCTTATCTAGAGCTCCACTTACCTAGAACCTTCTAGGCTGGACTCCTCTTATCTTGATAACAGCTCCACTTGGTCTAGAACCGTCTAGACTGTGGGGCCTTGCCTATTGTGGTAAACACAATAGAGAATCAACTTGTTATTGTTGAGTGGCTCTTGTGCTGACTAAGCAGCATGTGACTATTACATGTGACCAAGTCACATGACCCATGTCATGACTACATTCCCATGATCACGTGTTGAGACTGCTGGGTAATCTTCCCACAGTCATGTGATCCAAAAAGGGAGAAAATAAAGGAAAATAAAATAGAGCCATGACACCCCAGGTGTGAGCTCGGGAAACACATGCAACTCCCCTTTAAGTCCTCTCACAAGTGATCAGACTGGTGGCTACAGATTGTTCACAGCAATCTGGCCGGGCCGATGCAAGTTCAGTCTATTCAAGGCATGCTCTACATTGCAACATTTATCAACAACTACTCTAGACATGGTGTGGTCTACTTCCTCAGATCCAAAGATCAGTGTGCAACAGCATTTCGGAAATTCCTAGCTTGGGCTGAGACTCAATCATCGGAAAAAATGCTGGCCTTGCACTCAGATCGCAGGGGGGAGTACATGTCAGGTGTGCTTAGAGCTGTACTGGATGAACAGGGGATCAAGCATAAGTTGACGATGCCAGGATCACCGCAACAAAACAGCATAGCCAAGAGATGGAATAGGACCATCATGGACAAGGCGCGCTCTATGTTACACAGCGCTGGCCTGTCCCTTGGCTTCTGGGAGTTGGCAGTGGATACTGCTGTTCACACTTACAACAGAACTCCCACCTGAACTATAGGTTGGTGCACACCTCACAAGCTCTGGAGTGCTGGTCACACTCCAGACGTCTCTTATTTCTGCATCTTCAGATGCAAGGCATATGTTCATGTGCCTGAGAACAAGCGAAGAAAGCTCAATCCAAGATCAATCGAGATGATGCTTGTTGGGTATGAGCCGGGTTCTAAGGGTTACTGGCTATGGAACAAGAGTACCCAAGCAGTCGTCCTGTTGTGCGATGTGACATTCGATGAACGCTCCTTCCCATTTCAGGACAATGGTGAGCCGTCCATTTGTTCTGATCAACCTAAGGCCCTGGAGGGGCCACTGGCCGTTACATTCCCTATGGCTGTCCCTATGCAAACTCAAGGGGAGGTCGATCCGCCAAGGACACCATCCCCTGTTGCCACACAAACCCCAAGTTCTGGTAATACAGTCTGGGCTACCCCGCCTTCACGCCCCGCAATGCAAGAGCCCCCACCCCACACCCGTGCAACCAGTTTCTCCGGACTCAGCGGACCGTTGTCCCCACTTTGGAGGACATGCCCCCTTGGAGACTGCGAGAGAATCCTCGCAGGAATCCACGTTACTTTGGCGATGATAATGCTGAGTTAGGTGAGGATGGGCGACTCGGGCATCGTGCTTTGCTCATGGCAGCTGCATATAGTGATCTGCTGTTACGACCTACCCAGCGTACCTGACAGACGGCAAGACGTGGGGGACACACAAGTAGTGACAGTAGCTGCACGGGGTCCGCAAGGACATCGCCGGCTTAGTCATGATGTCCCACGCCGAAGTCCAGAAGACGAATACGGCATGAGGTACAGAAGCAGATCACGTGACAGTAAGGTTTGATGCCTCGTGTACAGAAGGACCCTGAACCTTAGTTGACGTGGGAAGACGGTGGCACTGGTTCTGATGGAAGGTTCCATAGTCACACATTCAGAACCACAAGCGTCTAGATAAGCATGATAAGAATGGATGACTAAGCTAGTACCAGCATGTATATATACCCTAGCTAGTCTCGCTCAGATGGTTCCCCATCTTGAGCTCCTGTGACAATCAGTAGCCTTGTGGACCTTTAACTTCCTTCCTTGCGTCTCACCACCCGGACTCCTCTCTTTGGTGCTTTGTCCTTCTGGGGCCTTGCACACTGATTGGCTTGTGACTGAGCGTAGTGTTGGACTTATTGTCTTCTGCATCGACCCAAGATCGTCCCGACCTTGTCTCTGTGACCTAGCCGCCCGCACTCGACCGCGTACGCCCCTCTGAGCGTAACATCTGCTCACATATTGGGAGGCGATGAAGTCAAACTATGCTAGTGACTGGCAGGACGCGTGCCAATATGAAATGGACGCACTAGCCAAGAATGGAACTTGGACACTAGTGGACTTACCGGCCGATCGGAAGGCTGTGAAGTCCAAGTGGGTTTTCAAGTGCAAAGCCGATGGACGCTTTTGCACATGCTTAGTTGCTAAGGGATTCATGCAAATTCAAGGTATTGATTATGATGAAACATTTTCTCCAGTAGCCTGGTTTGAGTCTTTGAGACTACTGCTAGCATTGGCCGTGCTAGAGGATTGGGAGATCCATCAAATGGACGTCAAGTCAGCATTCCTGAACGGACTACTGGATGAGGAAATTTATATGGAGCAACCGGAGGGTTTCATCACATTGGGCCAGACGAATAAGGTATGCCTACTGAAAAGGCAATTTACGGACTCAAACAAGCCTCATGCACATGGAACTTGCAATTCCATGGAGTTCTATTGGAGCTCGGCTTCACACGTACATTTTCTGATGCTGGGGTATACGTGCATCGTCATCAAGACGGGGAGGGTACAGCATCATAATCCTCTATGTTGACGACATCACTATCTTAGGCGATACTCTCAAAGAGGTTAACCGGATCAAGGGGATCTTATCTAAGCACTATGAAATGACAGATCTAGGTGAGATCAACTCATATCTTGGAGTCCAGATCACATGCGACAGATCTATCAAGCATCTGGAAATTGATCAATCATGGTACATTGGAGAGATCATTGCACACTTTGGGATGGCGGATGCGAACCCCGTGCGCACACCACTCCCTGCTGGGGCAGATGTCCACCTGGTAAAGCACACTGAACAGGCTACTCAAACAGAAATCACATATTACCAACAAATTATTGGGAGCCTTCTGTATGTGCAAATTGGGACTCGCCCTGACATATCTTTCACTGTAGCGCATCTTGCGCAGTATGCAGCAAATCCTTCGCCACAACACCTGCGACTTGCCAAATATGTGCTGGCTTATCTAAGGAGCACAGCCAACCTTAGGCTTCGCTACAATGGAGCGTGCGGAGAGGGACTTGTCAGCTACTCGGACTCTAGTCTTGGGGACCACGCTGACGATCACCATTCCACCTCAGGCTACGTCTTTTTACTTGCTGACTCATCCATTTCTTGGACCTCGCATAAGCAGAAGACCGTCACCCAAAGCACCACTCATGCAGAGTACATGGCACTTGCCGAAGCAGCAAATCAAGCCACTTGGTACCAGAGTTTCCTCTCAGAACTCAGCTACGATGTTACAGATCCAATTCCCTTACATGGCGATAACAAAGGGGCAGTTGACTTGGCTCTCAACCCATGACCGGGTGAAGATCCAACACATTGCTATCAAATTCCATGCCATTTGCGAATATGTCGAACAGGGACACATCGATCTAATCAGAACACCCACTGGAGAAATGCTGGCTGATGGATTCACAAAACCACATGCGCATACACAACTCCAAGACTTTGTCACTGGACTAGGGCTTATCTAATCCAGGATTGTCTCAATCACAGGGGGATGTCGGAAATGGATCAATATGGCCAGGTCAGATCAATCGCTAAGTGTGTGGTACTAACAAGCAAGTTGTGTGTTGTGCAGTAGCATGCAGACTGTGTTTCACCTTCCTGTGAATACTTTGATACCTTACTTGATTAGACACAATCCTTTATTGTCTTGGTTACTATAAGCACACTCATTTACAGTATTTAAGGACACTCTCACTGTACAGTTCACTTCAGTTCTGACCATCACAACTGAAGTGAGTATTCTGTTATCTTATCTTTACCTATGTAGCTAACACACACTAGTTATAACTACCATTCTAGGTAAAGACTAATTAATATATAGTTCTGACCATCACAACTGAATTATAACTACCATTCTAGGTAGTTTGGATTATCTAACCTCAGCTGCGTTCTTTAGTGCTTCCCTTCCAGCCAGACCAGGTCATTGGTGCAATAAGGTAGGAAATGTGAGGGTCTCACTGATAAGGCTTGCTGAGCTTTTAGGAGATTCTCATTGGCCAATTCCTGACTTCCTCCCATTGGTTGATACATTGTTAAGCTGAAGGGACATTTGTAGGTTTATCAGCCCAAGTGGTGTGTGGTACCCAACCCATGATAAGTGAGAACAGGGGGTTTTGGTGGTACCATTGGGCCACAAGTTGTGTGCAAACTCTGCTGTTGCCAGCCAGTCTGCCCAGTCATCCTGTCATCCATTACACCAGAAATGGAGATATTGCTCCAACCATTGGTTCATTCTTTCAGATTGACCATCTGTCTGTGGATGGTAGGCAGTGGAGATGTTCTGTGCTATGTGAGGATTTTGCACAGAGCTCTGGCAAACATCAATGTGAAGCATGGGTCTTGGTCTGAGATGATTTTCTTTGGGAGACTGTAATGTCTGTAGATGTGGTCAAGGTACAGCTTGGCCACTCCTTCTGCAGTGATGGACTCATTGCATGGTATGAACAACACTGCTTTGGAGTAGTCATGATCAGTGATGGTAAGGATAGAGTCAAAGCCTTGTGAATTGGCAGCTTGACTATAAAATCCATGGCAATAGTTTGGAATGGTAGCGAGGTTGTGGGTGTGATTGGGAATGGTGCTGGTGGGTGCAGGTGCATGTTCACTTTGTTGGCTTGGCAGTCTGTGCAGCCTTTCACATATTCCTCTACATCCTTTTTCATGTTCAGCCACCAGTGGTCACATTTGGCAAGGGCATAAGTGTTGGTGATGCCAGGGTGGCCAGCAGAGGGTAGGTCGTGATGAAAATGGATCACCCCCCTCTTTATGTTGTCACCACCAGTGACAATGAGGCAATCCCTGTCCTTCCACCAGAGGCCCTTGACCTTCTTTAAATTATGTGCCTCAGCCCAGGATTGGCAAAGCTGTTGGTTCATATTTTGCGACACCTGAGCCCATAAGTCCATATCATGAAGGCTGATGGCTGCCATTCATGTAAAGACTTCTTCAGGGAGTACAGTAATATTTTCATTGTCATCTTCACCTCCCTGCATATCTGGTCTTCATGATAGGGCATCTGCTTGGGCATTGCAGCTGCCAGCAATGTGTTTTTTTTTTTCAATGTGAAATTGTACTCCTTGAGTTCCAGGACTTCATGGGCAACCCATTGACTAATCTTATGAGGATCCTTCCAATATAATAGGTTGGAGTGGTCAGTGTGATGATGGTTTTATGAGGGGTTCCCACTAGGTATGGTCGCCAGTGACACAATGCTTTTATGATAGCTAGTAGTTCTTGATCCCAAATGTCATAGTTTTGCTCCGCTGGTGAGAATGTTTCCAAATAGAAGGCAACTGGGTGAAGCAATCCTGTCACATCCCTCTGGTTCAGTACTGCTCCATTGGCAAAATGGGACACATTGACCTCAAGCTCAAAAGGCTTTCCTAAATCCAGCTGTAGGAGGATGGGTTCCAAACTGACAATGTCTCGGATATGTTCAAACACTCATTGTTGCTCATCTCCCCAATGCCAGGGCATGTCTTTCTTCAACAGTCCATTGAGTGGCTGAGCTATTTGTTGACACGGCATGTGTCTTGAGGTGCTTCAGGCATCTGGGTTAGGGTCTAAGCTGTGCAAGATTAGATTAGATAAAGATTCGGAGTTTCGGACTTTTTACTATATCATTATTACTTTCTTTCTCACAATGCGCAGCAGCTGACTGATGTACCTTAGTAATCCTGTGTAGCATGTGATATCTCACTGGCCAATGGCCTTAGTCCCTCAGTAGTATATTCTAGCACATTCCATTGCGCACAGACCATCCCTTCAAGTGTATATAAGGGTGTCTGTTTCATCTTCTACACTTCAGAGTTTCCTTCACCTCTGAAGTGTAAGTCATTCTTACTTTACTTACTACCTTACCTTTGACTAACCGTCTCTTGTAGATAACTTGTCCCTTTAGGTGTGTAGTATAGTATAATAGAGTTTCCTTCACCTCTGAAGTATAACTTGTCCCTTTAGCCTTACAAGCTAACCACAAACAGTCAGTATCACTGCGTGCACATGCCTGTTCATCAGGTTATGGGCCCTGACGCTCATTACTGATCTGCTGCCCCTTTTGATCACAGTCCAATCACCTTCCAAGCTCAACAAGCTTACAAAGTCCTTTCCAACAACTTTTCTTGATCAAATTCTTTAAATCATCTCAATGGCTAACATTGTCTTCCCTTTGACCTTCAAATTCGACAAACTCGACGGCTCCAACTGGCCACAGTGGTCGGTATCTTTTACCGCCCTGCTCAGGATTAATGGCATGAGAAGGCACATCACACATGATGGGCCTGAATATGCCAACCCCCGGTCCAGAAGGATGATGAGAAGGAAGCAGACTACCAGGCAAGATTTGCCAGTTGGTCAGAACCCATCATCCAGGAGTGGAGTAGGGTCGAAGAAGTACTGATGGGTTTACTGGTGCTGGTTGTCACCAGTGAAGTTTATTCTCAAGTTGCCTCTGATAGGAAGTATCCGTCAGTCTGCTCAAAGTATGAGCAGCTGGAATCCTTATATGGCACTGTGGGTAGCATGGCCACCTACAATTTGTGGTGCTCGGTCTCGTCCTTCCATTTAGAGGAAGGCAAACCATTTAGGCCCCAATTGCAGCGTGTGCTAGATGCTAGGAATACCCTAAAGGAGAATGGGATGGAGGTCTCTGACCTCCAGATGAGCTTTATTTTGCTCCAATCCCTTCCCCCATCATACAGTGCCATTGCTGGCTCAATCCTGGCTTCAGGTCCTCCTGAACACCTTTCCCCTCAGGACCTCATTCAGAGGTTCCTAAATGAGGAAAGCCGACTTGCCGGCCCCGCAGGAAGTGGTGTTGGGGCTGCCCTTAACAAGGCAGCCCACGTCAACAAAAATAAAAATAAAAAGGTACAATTTATCACGCCACAACCTGCAGGTGCATCATCGTCCAATGATGTCACCTGCTTCTACTGTCAGAAGCCGGGCCACAAGGCAAATGAATGTCGGCAGAGGAAACAGGATCGGCAGAATGCCGCTGCTGGTAAAAAGGGCAACCAGAGGAAGGCGCAAGGCGCCAGTACACCATCATCTTCCCACCAAGTAGCTACAATAGTTAATGGTAGTGGAAGAATACAGGAGGTGCATGAGACACCTCACATTAAACTTTATACCATAAATGCGACCTGAAGTCTTCAAAGATGATGGATTTGCCTGGATGATGGATAGTGGTGCCACCACCCACTTCACACCCTTTGAGTCAGATTTCTATGAATATCTGCCTCATTCGGGACATACAGTTACAGTGGCGGATGGAACCATGGTCCCAATAGAAGGAGTAGGAAGCGTTCATATAAGAACCAATAAAAATTATATATTGGAACTTAATAACATCTTCTACATGCCATCTGCAGGAAATCGCATCTTATCAACAAGTCATATCACCAATAGAGGTGGTATGGTCTTATTTGATCAATACAATGTGCAATAGAGTATAAAGGACAAAGAATAGTGGAAGGAATCAAGGCTGGGGATCTATACTGGATCCAAGGGACAATAGTGGATAAATCAACTGCTGCCCTAAATACTGCATCAACCAGCCTTGATACCTGGCATCTGAGAATGGGTCATATGTCTAAACAAGCCCTAAAAAGATATGCTCCTGAGGCCGTAAAAGGTCTCAGTTTAAAAAATAGCCAGGAGGAAGTAAAGCCTTGTCATGGCTGCGAAATGGGAAAATCCCATCGCCTTCCTTTCCCTCCCTCTCATAAGCAAGCTTCAGCACCCTTGGAGGTCATTCATAGTGATCTAGTCAGTCCACTCCAATGTACCTCAATACAAGGGAATCTATACTTCGCCACTTTCATAGATGACTTTAGCCGTAGTGCTATAGTTGTTCCAATGAAGGCAAAACATTACTTCAAATCAGTCTTTGCAAGTGTTAAGGCATTCTTAGAAAATAAAACAAATAAGAAAATAAAGACCTTACACACAGACCATGGTGGCGAATACGTTAATAATGAGCTGAAGTCCTTGCTAAGTGAGGCTGGCATAGAGCATAAACTCACAATGCCATATTCCCCACAACAGAATGGAAGAGCTGAAAGGTTCAACAGAACTATAATGGAAAAAGCCACTAGCATGCTTCATCATGCTGGGCTTTCTCTTGGTTTTTGGGAGTGTGCTGTCTCTACAGCATGTCATATATATAACAGAACTCCCATCTGTTCTAATAAGTGGAGGACACCGCTAGAGCTTCTGGTTGGGGACATACCAGATGTCTCTTATTTTAAAGTCTTCAGCTGTGAAGCATATTATCATGTTCCGGAAAACAAGCGGCAAAAATTGGATCCTAAAGCCAAAAAAGCTGTCTTTGTTGGGTATGAGCCAAATAGTAAAGGCTACACTCTTTGGGATAGACATACCCGGTCCTTTGTTTTGTCCAGAGATGTGACATTTAATGAAGAGTCCTTCCCATCCCACTCTGTAATGGACAACAGAGATAAAAGAAAGGAACAAGCTGTTCCAGTTGAAGGAGGGTCTGTCCAACCCTCACCAGCAATAGCCACAGTTCCTCAGGATCCTGAGTATAAGGATACCAAGGTTGAGGAACAGGAGGTAGTGGAGCCTCCTCAAATAAATCCTGAGCCTACCACACCCGACAATGAAGTAGACACACACACAGACACCATATATCAGACACCACCATCCCAAATAATGGAACCCTCTCAACTCCCCACCTGAACTCGTGCTGTTAGAAAGTCAACAAAAAAGGCTAGAGGCAAACTTTCCCAACCAGTTTTTACTAGGGAAAGTCCACGCTCTGAATGACGATCCATGGCTATACAAGAAGATTTAGATCTTGATATTGTTATGCCAAAACGTTCACGTCATCTGAATCCTCGCTTCTACAATGAGGATAATGCAGAGTTTGTGCAAGGTTCATCCAGGCTTGGGACCATGGAGCTGCTAAATGCCGCTGGTGTCTCTTATAGAGACCCCCTGACCTTTCAGGAGGCAATGCAGTCTGATAATGCTGAAGAATGGCTTGAGGCATGCCAATATGAAATAAATGCCCTACAAAAGTTAAATGTGTGGCGCCTTGAGGATCTTCCTAAAGGAAGGAAGGCTGTCAAATCAAAATGGGTTTTTAAATTGAAACCAGATGGACGGTTTCGTGCCAGGCTCGTGGCAAAAGGTTTCACTCAAGTAGAAGGAGTGGACTTTGATGAAACATTCTCCCCAGTCACCAGATTTGAATCACTTCGTTTATTACTAGCGTTAGCTGTGCTAGAAAATTGGGAAATCCACCAGATGGATGTCAAATCAGCATTCCTTCATGGCGATCTGGATGAGGAGATTTATATGGAGCAACCTGTTGGTTTCATCATTGCTGGACAAGAGTCCAAAGTTTGTAGGCTACAAAAAGCATTATACAGCCTCAAACAAGCCTCCCGAGCATGGAATCTTCAATTTCATGCAGTTCTTACTGAACTGGGCTTTACTCAGACGTACTCTGATGCAGGAGTATATGTGTATCATCACCATGGGGGGGATGATTCACTTTTCATCATTCTTTATGTTGATGACATCACTATACTTGGATCTTCAAAAGATAAGATAACATGGCTGAAGGAATCTCTATCTAGCCGATATGAGATGACTGACTTGGGAGAAATCCAGTCATATCTCGGTGTTAACATCACCAGAGATCGTCCTAACAAGACGCTGGAAATTGATCAGGCAGCTTATATTTCGTCTATTCTTGATAAGTTTGGGATGAGGGATTCCAATCCAGTATATACTCCCCTACCAGCTGGCGCGGATGCACATCTGGTCAAGTTTGATGGCCAGGCATCTACTTCAGAAATAAAGAAGTACCAACAACTAATGGGGTCACTGCTATGGGTACAGATTGGAAGCAGACCCGACATTAGCTTTGCTGTTGCACGCCTTAGTCAATATGCTTCCAATCCTTCACAACATCATCTGCGCCTAGCAAAGTATGTTCTAAAGTACCTTAATGCTACTATGAACTACAGGGTGCGATATTCTGGAGGGAATGAAGAGAGTGACCTTCATGGCTTTGCAGATTCCTCATGGGGAGATCAAGAGGACTGCCACTCCACTTCAGGCTACGTCTATATGCTTGCAAATGGAGCCATATCCTGGTGCTCTAGAAAGCAAAAGACTGTAGCACAGTCCACCACAGAAGCTGAATACATGAGCCTAGCTGAGGCTTCCAATCAGGCTGCATGGTATAGGACGTTTATGGAGGAATTGGGATATGAAGTTACTTCACCCATTCAACTCCATTGTGACAATAAGGGTGCCATAGACTTGGCATTAAACCCTGTCACAGGAAGGCGGTCAAAACATATACCAATAAAGTACCATGCTATCAGGGAGTATGTTGAATCACATCTAATCAATTTAGTGCGAACTCCCACTGGTGAAATGCTGGCAGATGGCTTCACAAAGTCTCTACCAAGAGCATCACATGAACACATGGTTACTGGACTTGGACTTGTATGAGCATGTTGTTGACCTCGAATGTGGCACAAGAAGTGTCCATATTGTCGACCTTGAGAGTGACGCAAGAGGTGTGTGACTGAACACGTTTCAGTTTGCATAACACACTTCAGATCACTCCTCTCCTCTCGTCGACTCGCTCTCACGCCTCTTATTGGCGATATGCTCATTTAATTCATTTTGACCTGATGCCTTAATCATGGAGGGATGTTGACACGGTATGTGTCTTGAGGTGCTTCAGGCATCTGGGTTAGGGTCTAAGCTGTGCAAGATTAGATTAGATAAAGATTCAGAGTCTCGGACTTTTTAGCATATCATTATTACTTTCTTTCTCGCGATGCGCAGCAGCTGACTGATGTACCTTAGTAATCCTGTATAGCATGTGATATCTCACTGGCCAATGGCCTTTATCCCTCAGTAGTACATTCTAGCGCATTCCATTGTGCACAGACCATCCCTTGAGTAGTATATAAGGGTGTCTGTTTCGTCTCTTACACTTCAGAGTTTTCTTCTCCTCTGAAGTGTAAGTCACAGTCTTTCTACTTACTACCTTACCTATAACTAACCGTCTCTTGTAGATAACTTGTTTCTAGGTGTGTAGTATAGTAATATTAGAGTTTTCTTCTCCTCTGAAGTATAACTTGTTTCTAGCTTTACATGCTAACCACAGTCAGTATCACTGCGCACACATGCCTGTTCATCAGTGCAGGTGTTCAGCACGACGTGTGACAAGTCACATAGTGAAACTATGAAGTCAAGTGTGCACTGTCTTTCAAGTACACAGAGGTTGGATGAGAAGTCAATACAAAGGAGCTAATCCCTTGGTATTGGTGAGCAGAAGAGTGCCAGAAGCACTGAGACAATTCAAGAGTTGGGTCTTAGAGATCACCCAGAAGGTAATGCACCAAGTCAATTAAGAAGTTGAGTCTAAGGCATACAGGCTATCTAGGCAGGCCTTATATACGTAATAGAGATCGGAGTCTAAATTGGAGTAACGTACTTGATGTATCAACAAAGTTGTAATCTAACCAAATGGAGAACGGAGTCAGGGTGGGCCAGGTGAGAATATACATAGATGAATCTGGTATAGTCGCGATTCTGGTGGGAAAATACGTAAGAGTTCTTGTGTAAGGTATGAGTCAGAGATAAGCACAGCCCAGGTCAAAGATAAGGAACAAATATGTACAAAGGGGGTCATAAACGTGATCAACGAGGGACAAACAGGGCCAAACAGCATGTCACATGGAAGGAAAGAGAAACAAGGCGATGTAGTGGGGTTTGTAACAAGTTCTACAGACAGTTCATACAAGGATTTAGTAAAATTGCAGCACCTCTGAATGCCCTCACAAGTGCAAAGAACCCATGGAAGTGGACAACAACTGAACAGAACGCCTTTGACACCCTTAAACAACAAGTCACTTCACAACCAGTCCTCACCCAGCCAGACTTTACAAAACCCTTCATTGTAGACACAGATGCTTCAGGATTTGCAGTCGGAGCAATGCTCAGTCAAAAGGATCACAACAGACAATTGCACCCTATCGCATATCTCTCAAAAATGCTAGATGCTACCCAAAGGAATTGGAATATTTATGATCAAGAATTATTTGCAATCATGACCACCTTCCGAACATGGTGCCAATATCTCCTTGGAGCCCAGGACAAGGTACAAGTGTGCACCGATCACAACAATCTACAATACTTTAAAGAACCACAGAAACTCAATTGATGCCAAGCTCAATGGCTCCAGGAATTAGCAGATTTTGACTTCTCTCTCAAACATGTTCCCAGAAAACTCCACACAGTAGCTGACATGCTGTCACGATGACCCGACACTGAACACAGAGATAATGATAATGAAGCAATCACTGTATTACCGCCAGCATTATTTGTCAAAGTCGCTTGTACCAATAAACTTCTGTTCCCTCAGACTCTGCCTGAATGACAAAAGATTCTATACCAACATCATGACCATGTCCTTGTGGGACATCCCAGTATTGATAAAACCATTAGGAAAATCCAGCAGGACTACAAAGGCCCAGGACTTATGGACTTTGTACACAAATACATTTGTGGATGTGCCTCATGTCAAGAAAATAAGCCTAAATTAACAAAGAATGTCCCACTTTTTCCACTAGACATACCAGCGTCTGCAGGCCCATTCCAATACATTGCCATGGACCTCATCACAGACCTTCCTGTCTTGGGTTGCTATGATGCTGTACTAACCATTGTGGACCAAGGATGCTCAAAAGCAGCTAAATTCATTCTGTGTTCGAAAGACATCACAGGAGAAGGAATTGTGACACTTTACTACCAACATGTGTTCCCACTATTTGGCATCCCGCAATGAATTATTTCAGATTGCAATCCACATTTTATGTCTCAATTCTCCCAGGCACTGGCAACCACCCTACAGATCCAACAGAACCTGTCAACAGCCTTTCATCTGCGCACAGACAGTGCGAGTGAGCACATGAATTTATGGTTAGAGCAATACCTCCACCTCTGGGTCGGGAATGATCAACACTGTTGGGCCGACTATCTCCCCCTTGCTGAATATGTCCACAATTCCTGGACACATGATCAAACTAAAATGTCACCACACACACTAATTCACAGCGTTTCACTAGACTGGAAGGCAGAACTATCCAACATGGATGTCCCTCGATTGGATGACTGCTTGAATAGTTTACAACATGCACACACAAGAGCCAAGGCAGCCTTCCATTCACATGCTGCCCACCCCTCATACCCAGCATTCCCCATTGGCTCACAAGTCTGGCTCGAAGGCAAGAACATCAAGACATACCTCCCCTCGACAAAACTCGCCCCGTGCCAATACGGCCCATTTCTGATCTTGGCATGCATCTCCCTGGTTGCCTATAGATTATCTCTACCCTCTCATATGAAGATCCATAATGTGTTTCACATTGATCTCCTCTCCCCTATAGAGAGACAGTTGCTCATGGCCCAAACTTCCTCAGACCACCACCTGACATTGTGAACCATGAGGAGGAATACGAAGTGGATGCTATTTTGGGGCATAGACTCAATGGCTGCTCTCAACATCTCCAATTCCTGGTCAGCTGGAAAGGATATCCCACGAGTGACAACTCCTGGGTAAATAAGGAAGATTGCCATGCCCCTGACCTGGTAAAACAATACTATGAATCCCTTGTGAAACAGGCATGTGCGCAGCATACTGACTGAAAGGTTAGCGGTTTAGGCTAGACAAAGACAAGTTAACTTCAGAGGTAGAAGAGAACTCTATTACTATACTACTGACCTAGACAAAGACAAGTTACTACTAAGAGCGTTAGTCTCAAGGTATAATAGTAAGTAAATGAAGAGGACTTACACTTCAGAGGTAGAAGAGAACTCTGAAGTGTAGAGGATGAAACAGACACCCTTATATACTTCCAAGGGATGGTCTGTGCACGCTGGGAATAAGTCCACAGGTGCCGGACAAAGTCCAAACAATAAACATGAGGGCATAAGGCCATTGGCTACTACAGAAATCACATGCTACATGGTGCATCAGTCAGCTACTGCGGAATGTGAGAAGGAAAGTAATAATGATAATGTAAAAAGTCCGAGACTCCGGTATCTTATCTAATCTACAAAGTAGCTAATCTAATCACCTGATGCCTGAAGCATCACCGAACATCTTCTGTGTTCAACATCCCTATCTAAGCACCAGGGTCGTCACCACCCTTAAGAGGAGGGTGATTAATTTGACCCCAAACTTTTCCAACCCCAAACTGTTCCATCTCCACATTTCCTCCTTTTCCACCACACCAATGGCCCACATAAAATGCCCAGCTCATCTTCCCCAAGAAAAGAAATTCACTCGACCCACTCCCAGAATGTCTACATCCAGATTCTGTCACCCCCTCACTGGACAAACACCAACCCCCATTAATGACCCTGAAATCTTTGAGGCTACTATGCTTGTTGCACTGGATGCTGCCACAAAAGGTGCACTCAGACAACCTCTGGATGCCCCCACACTCCCTCCCTCTGTTGCTGTGTCTCCTTGTCCTTCACCACCTTGTCCACCAACTCCATTCATCATGACAGACAACCCCACTACCAATCTCACACAGGCCATCACACTCACTGCTGCCAACCAGGCTCTGGAAGACAACATACGCAACAGAGTCCTACTATTGCTAGAGGAAGCATGAGCCTGACTCCAAACCTCTGACCCACCACCTGATGACCCCCACTATATGTTACAAACCCCACTGCATTGTCTCATCTCTTTTTCCTCCCACATGACTTGTCATTTGGCTGTGTTTATCCCTTGTTGATTGTGTTTATGCCGTCCTTTGTGCTTATTTGTGTCTTATCTCTGACTCATGCTGTGCTTATCTATGACTCGTACTTTACATCAGAACTCTTACATATTTTCCCACCAGAATCGTGACTATACTGTATTCATCTACATATATTCTCACCTGGCCCACCCTGACTCCGTTCCCTTCTCGGTTAGATTACAACTTTGTTGATGCACCGGGTACAATACTCTGATTCAGACTCTGACTCCATTACATATATAAGGCCTGCCTAGATAGCCCTGTATACCTTAGACTTGACTTCTTAATCGACTTGGTGCATTACCTTCTGGGTGATCCTAAGACCTGACTCTTGAATTGTCTCAGTGCTTCTGGCACTCTTCTGCTCACCGGTACTAAGGGATTAGCTCCTTGGTATTGACTTCTCATCCGATCTCTGTGCACTTGAAAGACAGGGCACACTTGACTTTGTAGTTTTGCTATGCAACCTCATCACACATTGTGATGAACACCCGCACCAGGCGTTACATTAAGTTGAGTCTCTCCCCACCATGGCTTCATCCAGCTGAAGCCAGACTTTGCACAACAAAGAACCTATCAACCACCGAGACAAGGATAATCTTTCACAACAAGTCCTTGGCTCTGCTGTCTGGAAAGATTTTGAAACTGAGTTTGGATACTATGTCTATCACGACAATCAGTACCAGCCAGTTGAATATGACGAACAGAAACGGGTCTGGTACCATATCCATTACTCTAGAAGCCACCATTCCTGGGTACCACAGGACCTGCCCCACCAGAGTATGGCTTAGGGCCTGGAGAGAAAACCCTCCAGCTATTATCACCATTCAGAACCCAAAGAGTATATTGAAGAAAACAGCAAAGACACACAGGTCATAGCCACTAGTCTTACAGCTCAGACAGTTGCACCTGAGAGCACTACATTCAGAACATCTGCTTTAGTCTCTCCCCAGATCACGTGACAAACCTCAGACACCCCGACTATCACTTACCCAACTATGTCGACCATCGCTGCACAGTTGCCAGACCCCGCTCCAGTTGTCCCACCCAAACCTCCCTCCCCCATCAGGAACCTTACAGGAGTCCTGCCGACAACATTCACAGCGATCGTTCTCAAGCAAAAAGTTCATGCTTGAGTTGAGATGTTCAAAAACTTTAACCACAACGTCCTGCAAATAGTGAACCCTTTCCAACACACCAACCTCTTCCTCTTGCTCATTAGAGGGGATTCTGTAGATGATTGGACAATGGAGCAGATTGAATGGCTGAATGACAGGATCACAGCCAGAATGAGAACCACAGACAAAGATCTGTGGGATATAGTGGCGCAAAGATTTAAGGATGCCTTCATGGATGGGCAGGCCAAACAAAAGGCTGCCAGAGAGCTGAAAACTCTAAAAATGGAGAGAGGGGATTTGGACAGATATGTAGCCAAATTCCACAACTTGGCTAAACAGGTGGGGTACGATGTGAATGAAGAGGCAATGCTTGACCTCTTCTCCCAGGGATTACCCAACCCCCTGGTGAAAAACATCATCCAATTCCATCACCCTGAATCATGGAGCCAATGGACAAATGCTGCCAGGAGACAGCAGCAGGACTATCTAGACTTCCAAATGTGCTTTGGAGTGGATACCAAGAAGGGTAAAACCCACGAACAGTGGAAGGCAGCATTTGGGGTAAAACCTACAACTTCATGAGACCCCAACACTATGGACACATCGGCAGATCATACCAAGGCCTGTGCAGCACTCACTGACGATGAAAAGAAAAATCTTATGAAAGAAGGGTGCTGCTTCCACTGTCGAGCACAAGGACACATGTTGTGGTTTTGCCCAAAGAAGACAGTTTGTGCTGCCAAGGCAACAGTGGCCACTACTACCACAACACTGCCTGTACAGAACCTACCCACCCCAGTCAAAGAAAATCCAGTAACCGCTTTGAAAACAAAAGAACAGAAGGCAGAGGCCATTTGGGAACACATGATGAATGAAGATGAGGCAGTTCGTGCTTTGATAGTTGATAAGGCCTTTGGCCACAAGGATTTTTGATCAGCTTGACCCCATCAGCCTGGGCAAGAGCGCTTCATGTAACTTCTGTGTACACTAGTTGTTTCAAGTCTCTAAAAATACCAGTACACTTTGAAACCAAACAGAAGACGGCTGACAGACGGATATTGATCGACTCTGGAGCAACAGATAACTTCATCAGTCAACAACTCCAGAGAACATTAGGATTGGGGACACAGTTACTTCCCCAAGAGAAAAATATTTGGAACATAGATGGGACAGCTAACAAAGCTGGGAAAATCACACATTGCTGTGATTTGGAAGTACAGGTTGGAGAGTGAACTAAACAGCTCTGATTCCTTATCACTGACCTGGGAGACGAAGATATGGTTTTGGGGTATCCATGGCTGGCGGCATTTGAACCAAGGATCAACTGGGCAGAAGCAACTATGGATAAAGACTTTTACCTGGTTATCATTACATCCCTGGGATACGATTATGCTGCACAACACCCTCTCACCCATACCATCATCATGGGATTGGCTGTCACCTGGAGTGACATAGAACCTGTGGATCAGGTGTACTGTTATGTCATGAAAGCATCAGAGCTGGCTCAGGCAGAGGCACAGAAGAATCCAGAAAAGACATTTGAGGAAGTGGTCCCCACTGAGTATCACTGACATTGGAAAGTTTTCTCCGAAGAGGAATCACAGCGTTTCCCTCCTTCTCGACCCTGGGACCATGCCATCAACTTCATCCCAGATGCTCCTCAGTCAGTGGACTGCAAGATCTATCCATTGTCTCAACCAGAAAAGGAAGCCCTCTCTACCTTCCTGGAAGAACATTTGGCAAAGGGATATATATGACCTTCTAACTCTCCTTATGCCTCACCCTTCTTCATTAAAAAGAAAGACAGAAAGCTATGACCAGTACAAGACTATCGATGGATTAACGAACTTATGGTGAAGAACAACTACCCACTCCCTTTGATCTCCAAAATCATTGATAAAATGCACAATAAAGCCCTATTTTCAAAAATGGACATCTGTTGGGGATATAATAACATCCATATTTGAGAAGGTGACCAGCCCAAAGCTGCTTTCAAGACTAATCAAGGACTTTTTGAACCCAATGTCATGTTCTTTGGCTTAATGAATTTGCTGGCAACCTTTCAGTCCATGATGAATCACATTTTCCGAGACCTGATCCTTACAGAAGAAGTAGTTGTATACATGGACGATATCTTAGTGGCCACAAGAGACAACATCCATCACCATCGAACCTGGGTCCATGAGGTACTGAATATCCTGGCAAAACATGATCTTTATCTGAAACCCACCAAATGCTCCTTCGAACAAAAAAGTGTTGAATATCTGGGTGTTATCCTAGAAGGGGGACAAGTACATATGGACCCTGTAAAGGTACAAGGCATTTGGGAATGGTCTATCCCTCAATGTACCAAGGATGTCAGGTCATTCATTGGCTTCTGCAACTTCTACTGACACTTCATCAAGGGATTTTCGGCCATTGCTAGACCACTTAATGATCTGTTGAAAAAAGATGTGCCCTGGCACTGGGACAAATTACAGCAGAAGGCATTCGACCAAATAAAAATGATCATCAGCTCCGAACCAGTTCTTATACAACCCGACTTAGCAAAACCCTTCAAACTGGAAGTTGACGCCTCCATGTATGCCAATGGAGTGGTCTTATCACAAAGAGATAGTGGAGGGATCCTTCACCCAGTTGCATTCTACTTGGAAACCTTCTCATCAGCAGAGAGAAATTATGATATTTGGGACAGAGAATTATTGGCAATCATTAAGGCATTATGACATTGGAGACCTTACCTTGCCAGATCCCCACACAAAACGATCATCTATACTGACCATTCCAACCTCCTTTACTGGCGAGAACCCCACAAGATCAGTCAATGAGTAGCACGCAAAGTCCTGGAGCTAGAGGAGTATAACTTCATGCTCAAACACCTCCCCGGAGCTCGTAATGCACGTGCAGACACCCTGTCTAGACCAGCTGGTAGTGATGAAGGAGACAACAACAATGACAACATTGTAGTCTTACCAGAGGATGTCTTTGCAAAGACAGTGGTTGTCAGCCTCCATGATATGGATCTGTGGGCCCAAGTAACGCAGAACATGAACCAGGAACTGTGCAAATCCTGGGCAGACCTGCATAACATAAAGATGAGGAACAGTCTCTGGTGGAAAGATGATGATTGACTGGTTGTCACTGGTGGCAACAACATTAAGAGGGGGTTGATTCATTTTCACCACGACCTTCCTTCAGCAGGACATCCTGGGATTGCAAACACTTACACCCTTGCCAAACGAGACTACTGGTGGCCAAACATGAAAAAGGATGTTGAAGCATATGTCAAAGGATGCACAGAATGCCAGGTGAATAAAGTAAACACACACCCAAAACCACCAGCACCTTCACCCATCACACCGATCGCGACAGCTCCATTCCAAATGATTGCCATGGACTTTATCATTAAACTGCCACAGTCACAGGGATACAACTCAATACTCACTATCATGGACCATGATTACTCGAAAGCCGCTCTCTTTATCCCCTGCAATGAGATGATATCAGCAGAAGGAGTTGCCAAACTCTACCTGAACCACATATATTGACATTATGAGCTCCCCCAGAAAATCATTTCTGACCGAGATCCACAATTTACATCAATGTTTGCTTGAGCCCTTTGCAAACGTCTTGACATCCAGCAGAACATTTCTACAGCATATCACCCTCAAATGGATGGTCAATTGGAATGTACAAACCAATGGTTGGAACAATATCTTTGATTCTGGTGTAATGAATGACAGGACGACTGGGCAGAATGGCTGGCGACGGCTGAGTTTGCACACAACAGTTGGCCAAATGGAACAATGAAAGCCCCCCCCTTCTCCCTTATTATGGGATGGAACCCTCGCACTATGTGGATGGACAAACCCACAAATGTACCATCTGTGACACAGCATATCAGCCAATGGGAAGAAGTACAGGAATCAGCCAATAGAAACCTTCAGAAGGCACAAAAGACCCTGGCCAAGAAGCCCACAAGGTTTATGCCCTACCAGGCTGGAGATCAAGTCTGGCTGGAAGGACATAACATCCATACCTCTCATCCAACAGCGAAACTCACTCCCAGACACCACAGACCGTTCAAGATAGAACAGAAGCTGTCCGATGTCACATACAGTAGCCCACAAAACTGTTCTGTAACGCCTGGTGCGGGCGTTCATCATGACGTGTGATAAGTCACGTAGCAAAACTACGAAGTCAAGTGTATACTGTCTTTCAAGTACATGGAGTTCAGGTGAGAAGTCAACACTAAGGAGCTAATCCCTTAATGTCGGTGAGTGGAAGAGTGCCAGAAGCACTGAGACGATTCAAGAGTCGGGTCTTAGGAATCACCCAGAAGGTAATGCACCAAGTCGATTAAGAAGTCGAGTCTAAGGCATACAGGCTATCTAGGCAGGCCTTATATACGTAATAGAGTTCGGAGTCTGAATCGGAGTATCGTACTCGGCGTATCAACAAAGTCATAATATATCCAAAGGGGGAACGGAGTCAAGTGGGCCAGGTGAGAATATATGTAGACGAATCTGGTATAGTCGTGATTCTGGTGGGAAAATACGTAAGCGTTCTGATGTAAGGTACGAGTCATAGATAAGCACAGCATGAGTCAGAGATAAGGGACAAACAGGGACAAAGCCAGTCACAACACAGTCAACAAAGGGATCAACACGTCCCAACAGTGAGTCACGTGATAGAGAAAAGAAACAAGATGACGCAGTGGGGTTTGTAACATGTTCCAATGTTTGGCCACCCTGAAGAGATTGACCTACCACACAATGAGAATAATTTCCAAAATTAGTAGAAATTAGTAGATGATAGTGTAGCATCTAAGCTTCAATTAGAGCCTATAATAATGTCAATTGGATCAGTGGTTCATGATATATAAAATGTTTTGTGAGGCATTATCATTGGAACAGTTTTGTGGCCAACATGTGAGATGACAAAACCGGTATCTGGTGGTCATGGGAATGCATTGACAGTCATGTGACAATGTTTAATAAGTTGAACACACACCAAATAATCATCAAGAACACTTGCCTCTTACCATGCATGCCCTCTCTGCTGCCAAAAGGACTCACATCATCTCCCTCCTCACTTCAGGCAAATCTGCCCATAAAGTGTCAACTATGACTGGCCATGGCACTATTATCATCTCAAGATGGGTCATAAATACTGCCCTTACCATCCCAAGTCAAATGGAGGGAGACCAAGGAAGCTGACAGAGAGAAATGCTCAGCATGCTGTTTGCCTTATCTCCTCTGGCAGGGCAGACACAGTAGGGCTGTGCACCGTCCATTTTATGGTGATGGCCGTCCATTTGACGGTAATAAGATGGGTACGGCTGACCCATCCACCATCCGTTTTTTGTACTCACTGGATCGCTGACGGGTACGGTACGGGTACGGCCATTTACGGTATACAGTAGTAGACAGTAGTACTAGAGAAAATAAAGTTGAGCAGGGCAGCATGAACAAGAAGCTTAGAGTGATAAAGCAATTAATAGGTGTATTCTTGGGAGTATTCTAGAGAGAATATAGAGTTGAGCGGGTAGCGTGAGCAAGAGTTTTAGAGCAATGAAGCGACGGATGGGGATGTTTCTCAAACAGGATAATTTATCAGGGCTATTCTACAGCCCCTTTTATGTAGTTTATGCTATAGTGTAGAAACAGGCATGGTGCAGGCTTATATTTTAGATACTGTGATAATACTATCTATTTCACCTTGTTAGCTTAGAGACTTAGATTCTCGCAATAATGTGATAGCAACTGCTTTATCTATAGCAGATTTAGTGGCTTTATGTACAAATTAGACATACTATAGTATTGCTACTAAATTAAAGTAAACGTCTCGCTTGTTAATGAATGTGATTTGATCACATGATCAATCTGAGATGTATATACTCAGTATCTAATTAAATGTGAGACACGTTTTGATTTCATCAATTATGTTATCTAAATGCAATCACAATTACATTAAGGCATAAAAAAGCATCGTATCTAGGTTAATTGACAGCTGAATGGCCCAGTGCAATATCAGCTTGCATGCATGCAAGATGCAACCACTTTTTGACAAGCATCAGAGTGCAAATGGTATTCGCATTGAGACTGGCGTGACAGAGGGAGATCGTGTCACGTCCACCAGAGAATATTCTCTCAACAGCAACAGCAGAGCCTATGTCAGGTTCAGTCCATTAATAAGAAGATGACTATCATTAAATTAAATTTACTTACCAGGAATGCATAGAATGTCACAAGCCAAATGAAAGAGGTTTGGGAACTGTGCGCGTCGACCCATCCACCAATGAATTGGATTACAAGTATCAAAATCTTCAGCAGGGAGTTTGAAATATTCTTTGAGTTCGTTGATAGAGCTCTTCTCTTTTCTGCGATACCGAGCAGCGAAGGATTTCTGAGGTGATCCCAAAATAGGCCGCGATGTGACAGGCAAAGATGATGCTGAAGACAATGTACGATCATCTGCCTTTGCATAATTTCTGTTGAAGTAATTGAAGAGGCTTGACTTGGAATGTTCAAGATGATCAGAGAGTGCTGGATCATCATCATAATCCACCTTCATGCCCTCATATGAGATTTGTGGATCAAGCACTAGTGGGATATACAGTTAGTGAGTGACCAATTTAAAATAATCATTGACACACATGCAGCCCAAGTGTAGAAGGGAGATGCATCATACCAGTAGTAATAGTCACTAAGCTTCCAGTGTGTGTCTGTGAGACCAAGTTTGATTCGAGGTGACACTGAGTCAGGAAGGTTGCAAAGAGTATTCCTGATATCATCTTGTAAGCCTTGAAATATGGCATGGGTCATTGAAAGCATTGGTATTTTTGTGGCAGACATCTCAGTAGTAGCAGCTCGAAATGATTTCAGCCAGGATGTCACAAGAGCAATAGATTCCCAGTCAGTGTTACTGAGTTCAAGGGCATGGAGATCCTTGTTTTGAGATACATAGGAGTCGATTGTTTTGCAATAATCAAGGGCGTGCCCTATAACATGCCAGTAAGAAACCTCATACAAGTAACCATGATAACTCATGAAGCATTTGATGTGTTGACGACCATCGGGTTCTCACATCAAGAATGAGTACAAGTGGTGTACTGCAGTCATCTAACATCCTGCCTCCTTCAAGTTGCACAAATTGAATCTCACAAGCCCAAGATTGACGATGTTGGGGGCTTGAACGGACGGCCTTGATGATTTTCCGAAGCTGACCAGAATGTTTCAGTTTAATTGGTGAAGAATGGACCCATTGCTTACCCTTTCAATAGCAGGCAGTACGCTGTCAGCCACATCGATGTCAGCTGTATCAGAATCTGTGTCTGGTATGTCTATGACATTCTCATCATCCTCGCCATCACCTGCTGCGTCGTTGTCGTGTTCACGTGAGAGAGGGATCGTAACATTGTCTTGGTAGTTGCCGCTACGCATGGTGGCTTTTTTCCCTTCAGCCTTTGAGATTGCTCCTATGCCTTCAAGAAGCTGATATTTAAAGATTAGATGTGATGACAGAAATAAATATAATTTTATGTAATACCTTGATAGCAGCCAAGTGAATTGTATGAGGCATGCAACGCAACTGTGCATCTTGCGCTGAGAATGGTATCCCTTGTTGTTGGCATCGCCATTCCAGTGATTTAACTAGGGTGTTGTTGTTGCTAGCATTATCCATTACAAGGGCAATAATCTGAAATGGATTAGAAACACATTTCTAGGCTGAGGATGGGAAACTCACCTTTCCAATGAGACCGTATAACTCTAGTGTAGCCCAAACCGCCTCTGCCATATTCTCTCCTGAATGCTCCCCAGTAAGTTCTTGGAAGTCAATCAGCAACTCCTCTGGAAGGGGATAATAAGATTATGCCAGTTGAATGAAGGGAAGAGCACGAACCAAGTTGCCCATCATTGGTCACATAGTGTGCAACAATCGCCAAAAACGCGTACTGATTGCTCGATGTCCATGCATCCAGTGACAAGCACACCTTCCCCTCGAGATTCTGCTCATATGGATAAATATGTGATATGAAGAAAATAAGATAATGCTTACTGAGAACATTTTGCGAATACTTTCGATTGTTTCCTCACCCATCTTCACAACACACCGCTTGATCCCATCATGTTTCGGAATATCCAATGGACCACCATTGTGGTGTGTAAAATCCATCATCTTGATGAATTCAGGTTTCTCAACCTCATCAAACAGCTGGTCGCAGGCAACGATCCACTCAGTGAGGAGCCGTTCAAATGTTTCTTGATCCCATGGAACCTGATCATTGCTTCGTGACATCCAGATGTTTGAGAAGCTAACATTACTTACAGTGGCGCAGGCTTTCTGGTCTTCAAAGGCTTTCTTGATGTTTTCAGATGATTGCCCAAGCTTCTTTATGTATTCAGCTTCAGTGCGTCCATCGAGTTTCTTTAGTCCAGATGCGATAGCAATCTCATCAGGTGTTGGGGGCTCATCACAATTCTTAAGGATGTAATAGAGTTGATACATTGGCTTAACATGGACACGGAGATTATTTATGAGTACTAAGGGAAGCATCATCCATCAGGAATGATAAACAAAAAAATGATAAGATAACACACTGTTTAGATTAGATTTCATTGTCTTCTTGATAGTACAAACCTTATGAGCGCCATGAAGGCAACGATAATGTATATTGCCATCTTCTCCTGGGGTACTGCGTGGCCCATTGGTGACGACTTTGTAGAATAAATATATTGGATTCCTTATATTTCCAGCCTTCTATAAAAACCCAAAATGAGACAAAGATGTGAGAAACACAAGGCAAAACTTGCCTTTTTGGGGTGAGCGTTTCCAAATGAGCTTGTTGGAAGGATGCTTGTATGCGTTTCTGCAGTCCGGTGGGGGGTATCTTCATCTTCAATCTCCTTGACCTCAACAGAACAAGTCCTAGCCTTCTTCCTTGGGAGTGCAGGAGTTGGGTTCATCTTTATCTTTGATTTTAGGACATGCATGTGGCCCTTTTTGTTGCTGACCTCTGGTATGGTTTTTGAGGGTAACATATCAGCTAGCTACAAATTGTTAATTCACCTGACCATGGAATCACATTAAGATATTTCATACCTCTTCATTACTTATTTCCATGGCATTGCTAGGATCATCTGATCCATCCTCAGCAGAAGAAGCACTAAAGTCAGCATCATCTACATCACTATTGACATCATTCATGACAGCTTGCTTGCACTTTACAGGGGTCTTGTGTTTGGGGGTGTGTGCAAGGTGCCGGTGGGACAATGGGACAAGATTCCCAAATTCATCAAGCTTCTCCACAGCAATAGCTGCGGCTAATCGTGTACCTGCAGTGGTTCAGACCAGGCGAGAACGTTGACCTGGAAGGATGAGTAAGTATTTCATAGCCACACTCAAATTACACTTGAATGAACTACTTACCTTGGTTTATGTGGGAACATGGTCAAATAGGTTTGGGGATTTTCAATGCATCAAGCTGTTGACCTTCTGGTCCTTGGGCGGGCTGATCTGTCATGGTAAGGCAAAGTTGTAAGACTCCACATGGATTGAGGGTCTATTTATTGCATCATGGGGCCTCCTTAATGCAGCGATCTCACCCTCATTTCCCAGCAATCAACAGAAGAAAATTGAGCATTGTTCTTGTTATTTGGATTAAATTTTAATAATAGTTACTTCTTGAAAAATGGAAGCATACCTGTTGTTGAGATGGGCCGGTAGCGAGGGCTCCTGATCTTATGATTATGATAAGATAATCTAAAGTGCGTCAGATAATTGATTCAGAGACATTGCACACAACGCATTCTTTCTGTCTTGTCACATTTAAATAACTATATTTATTCTACTTATTGTTGTGCTCCTCTGAGCAGTATAAAAGGTTGCTACTCTGTATGTGTTCACTTCAGCTTTGACCACATTGAGTATTAGTTAATTAATCTTATCTCATATTTTTACCATATTTAGCTAACGCTTATCTGCTATCTAAATAGGTAAAGATACTATAGTGGGGGAGTTTTGGTGGCTTAATGACAAGATTAAAGCTCATTCAGTCAATGCCGTCCATGCTGTCTAATGCTGTCTACGGCCGTCTTTTTGACGGTTTGGATGGCATTTTCCATACCCGTCCACCGTCTGTCTCGACATTGACTTAAGCTTGGTACGGCACAGGTACGGCAACCGTACTACAGACCCATCCATACCGTGAGGTATGGGTACGGTGTGCAGCCCTAAGACACAGATGTGGAAGTGACTAGAGCACTTCAGAAGTTGTTAATGGGTTCCTCTATCAACATAATATGCCCATCCATCCTCCCATCAAGTTTTCAAGCCATAACTGGCCCCTCCCATATCATACACCCCCATTCCATCATAAGTGCAATAGGCCACAAAACCAATCCAATGACATTGCTACACAAAACATTTTATATATCATGAACCACTGACCCAATTGACATCAGTATAGGCTCTAAGTGACACTTAGATGATACAATATCATCTACCAATTTCTACTAATTTTGGAAATTATTCCTATGGTGTGGTTGGTCAATCTCTTCAGGATGGTTAAACATTGGAATGGTTTTGTGGGTTACTGTATGATGGAATGGGGGTGTATGATATGGGAGGGGCCAGTTATGGCTTGAAAACTTGATGGGAGGATGGATGGGCATATTATGTTGATAGAGGAACCCATTAACAACTTCTGAAGTGCTCTAGTCACTTCCACATCTGTGTCTGCCCTGCCAGAGGAGATAAGGCAAACAGCATGCTGAGCATTTCTCTCTGTCAGCTTCCTTGGTCTCCCTCCATTTGACTTGGGATGGTAAGGGCAGTATTTATGACCCATCTTGAGATGATAATAGTGCCATGGCCAGTCATAGTTGACACTTTATGGGCAGATTTGCCTGAAGTGAGGAGGGAGATGATGTGAGTCCTTTTGGCAGCAGAGAGGGCATGCATGGTAAGAGGCAAGTGTTCTTGATGATTATTTGGTGTGTGTTCAACTTATTAAACATTGTCACATGACTGTCAATGCATTCCCATGACCACCAGATACCGGTTTTGTCATCTCACATGTTGGCCACAAAACTGTTCCAATGATAATGCCTCACAAAACATTTTATATATCATGAACCACTGATCCAATTGACATTATTATAGGCTCTAATTGAAGCTTAGATGCTACACTATCATCTACTAATTTCTACTAATTTTGGAAATTATTCTCATTGTGTGGTAGGTCAATCTCTTCAGGGTGGCCAAACATTGGAACAGTTTTGTGGGCTACTGTATCTGTCCATCCAAGTCACCCTATGCCTCTCCCTTCTTCTTTATCAAAAAGAAGGATGGCAAACTGCGACTGGTTCAAGATTACTGACAAGTCAATGCTTACACTGTAAAAAACACTTATCCCTTACCCCTCATCCCTGAACTCATTGACACTATAAGAGACAAGTCCCTCTTCTCAAAAATGGATGTATGTTGGGGTTACAACAACATTAGAATCAAGGAAGGGGATCAATGTAAGGCGGCATTTAAAATGAACCAAGGACTGTTTGAACCGAATGTTATGTTCTTTGGACTTACAAACTTGCCAGCGACGTTCCAAGCCATGATGAACCACATCTTTCGCAATCTCATTCTTACTGGCAAAGTAGTGGTCTATATGGATGATATCTTGGTCACAACTACCAACAACCTAGACTACCACCGAGAGTGAGTACATCAGGTACTGGATCTCTTACACGAACACGACCTATACTTAAAACCAGCCAAATGTTCATTCGAGCAATGAAGTGTCAAATATCTTGGGGTCATCCTGGAAGGAGGACAAGTGCACATGGATCCCGTTAAAGTACAGGGGATCCAAGAATGGCCTACACCAACCTGTGTCAAAGACATCTGCTCATTCATTGGATTTTGCAACTTCTATCAACGCTTTGTCAAAGGATTTTTGGGTATCGCACAACCATTAAATGACCTCCTGAAAAAGGATGTACCATGGCATTGGGATACAGCACAACAGCAGGCATTCAAACAAATCAGGGACCTGGTTGGCTCAGAACCAGTACTCATTCAGCCTGATCTGAGTCGTCCCTTTGAATTAGAAGTGGACACCTCCCACTTCACAAATGGAGCAGTGTTGTATCAAAAGGATGCTACGCAAGTACTTCACCCAGTAGCATACTACTCAGAAACCTTCTCCCTGGCTGAACGAAACTATGACATCTGGGACAGAGAGCTATTGGCCATAGTCAAAGCATTGTGGCACTGGCAACCCTATCTAGCGGGAACCCCTCATAAAACCATCATCTACACTGACCACTCCAACTTGCTATACTGGAAAGAGCCTCACAAGATCAGTCGGTGTGTGGCACAGGAAGTCCTGGAGTTAGAAGAGTATAACTTCACCCTAAAGCACATCGCTGGGAGTCGAAATGCATGAGCAGATGCACTGTCACGAAGGCCAGATATGCACACAGGGGAAGATGACAATGATAACATCACGGTTGTAACGCTCAGCAAGGCATCCTGTGCGACATGCATGAGTCAGCGCGGGCCCACTAGCTCGGACCTAACATTCGGCTCAGACTAACGTCCGGCTCACCCAAGGCTCTGGGTCCGGGATCTGCAACAGGCCTGGCACAACAGGGCCAGGCCTCTAGCTTCAAGGTAGACAGGGATTTGTGCTATAACCAAGCACAGAGGGAGACAGGAAGAGTCAGCCAAAGGGAGCTAATCCCCTAAGGCTGTTGAGTGGGGATCAGGCTCAGCTGCAGTGCCAGAAGCACATCAAGCAAACTGGGCTCAAAAGAAGTGAAGGATGTAAAAGAGGGGAAACCAGAGCAGTAATGGCATCTGGGTCAAGGAATGAGATCTGGGGATGAAGTGCACACCCATTGCCAGAGGCAATGGGGTCCTTCCAGTGACGCAAAGAAGGCAAAAAGGACTTAGAAGTCCAGTCTGTATTCCATGATCAGGGAAACTCTAGGCTGAAGGCCCAAGAGGTCAAATCTAGGGTTGTACAAACTGTCTACAGGGTCTTATGTACTGTATGGGGATCTGGTTTGTAGCTAATCAGGAACAGAGTCAGAGTCCTTATCATCCAATAGCAGATAAGATGTCAAATATAGTCCATGATAAGGATAAGCCTTATCAGAAGCATAATCATGTGGGACAGCCCCACAGGAGTCATATCAGTGTGGGAGGATTCCCACCAGGGTCAGGGGTAAATGGGGAGATAACAGGTCCCACAGGAGTCAGGGTGGATGTGGGAATACTCCCACAGGAATCAGAGAAGCAAATGATGAGCCAGATGGGCCATGTGATCAGAGAGGGGTAAATGATCAGATGAAGATGCTGTGATCAGGGTCAGGGATCACATGGTCCAAAGTCACATGGTCAGGGATCACATGGTCAAGGATCACATGGCCAAGGGTCACATGGCCAGGAGTCACATGACTGGCAGAGGGTCAAGTACAAGCCAAAGTTGAAGATTAGATTGGCAGGGACAGTGTCAGAGATCCTATGGGTGTCAGCCACAGGGACAGGGTACAGATACTGGCCAAGACAAAGGCCAAGCATCAGGAGAAGGGGGGTCTACAGCCAACAGCACAGTAGCTGAACTATCAGTGGGTCAGGTGCAGGTGTCAGGAATGGGGTTCTATGAGCATCATATCACAGGCATCAGGGTAGGGTCCTGGGCACACAGGCCACAGGCATCAGGCAGGGTCCCAAGGCAGTAAGCCAAGGGCATCAAGTCAAAGGTCCTAGGCACAAGGCCATAGGCATCTGGGTTCTGGGGCCAAAGTGGTCAAGGGATGGTGGAATAGGGGAATGGACAGTCAAGTGTGGTACAAGGGGGAGGTGCAGTGCATGGGTCAGGAAAAGAGTAGGGTTGTAACAACGGTTCTTCCAGAAGAGGTATTCACGAGAACCACCATTGTTAGTCTCCATGACATGGACCTATGGGCACAAGTTTTGCAAAATATGAATCCTGCACTTTGCCACTCATGGGCCAATGCACATAACTTGAAAGAAATCAATGGCCTCTGGTGGAAAGACGGAGATCGACTTGTTGTCACCGGTGGCAACAACATTAAGAGGGGGGTGATCCATTTTCACCACAACCTCCCCTCTGCTGGCCATCCAGGCATTGCCAATACCTATGCCCTTGCCAAACAAGACTATTGGTGGCCCAACATGAAAAAAGATGTCGAAAACTATGTAAGGGATGCGCAGCATGTCAGGCAAACAAGGTTAACACACACCCAAAAGTCCCACCAATACATCCCATCACACCCATCGCATCAACTCCATTCCAGACCATTGCTGTGGACTTCATAGTCAAGCTTCCTGAGTCAGAAGGATTTGACTCCATCCTCACGATCACTGACCATGACTGTTCCAAAGCAGCCCTCTTCATACCCTGCAGGGAAACCATTACAGCGGAAGGTGTGGCAAAATTGTACCTGGACCATGTTTACCACCATTATGGACTCCCTAACAAAATCATATCCAACTGGGACACCTGCTTCACATCGACATTTGCAAGGGCTATATGCAGGACATTAGGCATCACACAGAATATATCTACGGCATATCACCCACAGACTGATGGGCAGTCAGAACGAACGAATCAATGGTTAGAACAGTATCTCTGATTCTGGTGTAACGGATGCAAGATGACTGGGCAAGTGGCTCTCCACTGCAGAGTTTGCTCACAACTCATGGCCCAATGGGACGACAAAAGCCACTCCCTTCTCCCTTATCATGGGTTGGACCCCACATACCACATGGGCTGATAAGCCTATCAACACCCATCAGTAACCCAATGAATTGACCAATGGAAAGAACTGCGTCAATCAGCCAATGAAAACCTGCTGAAGGCGCAACAACTTCTGTCTGCACAGCTGAGTACGTTCACACATTATCGGACCAATGACTGGGTATGGCTCAAGGGAGGAACATTCATATGTCACATCCCACGGCCAAATTAGCACCCGACGTCATGGACCCTTCCAGATCAAACAGAAGCTGTCAGATATATCTTACAAGTTGCAATTGCCCCTGCAATGGAAGATCTATCCTGTCTTCCATGCCAAGCTTCTAACCCCATACAAGGAGACTTCATTCATGGGGAAATTTCCCAAGACCCCCACCTGACCTTATTGACAGAGAAGCGGAGTGGGAAGTGGAGTGCATTCTAGACTCAGCCTGAAAAGGCCAAGGGTGCAGACTACACTACCTAATCAAGTGGAAGGGATTCCCTGACTCTGACAGCTTGTGGGAACCTGCTGGGAATATCTTTGCACGGCCTTATCAAAGAATTCCACTTATGACATCCTCAGGCACCCAGAGGAAGTTAAATAGCAGTGACTCATGACCCATCCACTCCCCAGAACAATGCTCCCCAAGCAATGTCCTAAATCCACTACCACTATGAACTCCTCCTTTATTGCTGCCTCTGCTGCCATCGATGCCTTCACCACCACTCACATGGTTGTTGAAGCCTTCCCCTCTGCCCATCCCTTGACTCGCCCCTCCTCCCCCATTGATTACAAAGCTGCTGTGGAACGAGTCAAGACCCAGTCGCCCAACCCTGACGATGACTTCACCCACTCTGAAGAACCCCACCCTAACGACCTCCTTGACATGGAGCAGGACAATGATGTCCCGAATTCCCTTCTTCGCCAATAACCCAAATTCATCAATGTACTTTCCACTCGAGATCACCATGGCGGATGGAGTAAGGCCATAGCTAAGTACATCTTCTATACCAATGGAGGAATGGACATTGCAGGATGCATGAAGAAAGATGGGCCTGTCTATGGGGCCCCAGTTTACTTGGAAGAAAGGTACACAGGTTGGCTTCACCATACAATGAGCAATGAACAACTGGGGCATCTTGTGGCTGATGACCCTCAGGTGTTTGCAATCGATGAAGTCATGAACGACATGTGTCTTCCACATCTCAAAGCCGAAGTAATGAGACTGTGAAAAACCCTTACACTATGAATGACGCTCAACAACCAATACCACAAATATGCCAAGCAAATGACAAGACTTACGAGGGGGATGTTCCAAGTGGAGCAGGAGTTGATGGAGATTCGGAAGAGGCTGGAGAAGGGGATGCATATCAAACCATCGCTGAAAGGTATGCAGACACTTATGTGCAACCTCTCCCACCACGATCATTGGGAGTGGCACCAACATTACTGCCAAACCGACTTGAGATGCCACGAATGCATGAGAACCCCCAAGGAGAAACATGCTGGCGCTGTGATAGCAAATATCACATCAGTTGGAATTGCCCTCTCAATCGCAAATGGTGCCGCCACTGTCAGAGCAACATGCATTGGAGTCAGTTCTGCATTTTCTGCCATCTCGGCGTCGCTCCAATGATTGTCAACCCATCAGGATGGTGTGGCAAGTGTCTATGACATAACGCAGGGCATCGAGAGCTCAATTGCCCTGTCCATGACATGTGCCCCCAATGTGGACAACAAGGCCCATATGGCTTCTTGCGCACTCACCAATGTGCTGCAGAAGAGACCTATACCATAGGGGATCACAACTTGGCAGACAATTATGTGGACTTGGTCCAGGATGACAATGGTGCACATTTCTAGCTGGGTCAGCTTGAGCCAGAAGAGGGGGTGATGTTACAACCAGGACTGAGTAACTGTCACAGCCAGGTGCCTGCTGCATCCAGTCTCGTTTTCGATGTCCGAAGGCCCTCAAGATACGGGCGCGCTCAAGATTCGGGTTCTAGCAAAGAAGATCTAAGTTGGGTCAGAGTTTCAAGTGCCCACGACAATATGGAGGGGGCGCGTGCAGGAAACAAAGTTGAAGGCAGTGGCAATATGCCCTGCTGAGCTTACTGGGGAGAAGGCTCCTTAAGCTGCCACTTAGGGAGTTCAAGCAGAGTTCTGTGAAGTCGAATACACCTGTATTAGATACAAGAGAACAGACTTAAGGTCTGTCTCAGTAACCTAGCAGCTTAAATACATCTTGAGTGAGGTACAATCAATGAATATAAGCTAACAGTAAGGTTGTAGTAAGTATCCAGGTAGTCATATGCTCCAGGGGTTATGCCCTGAACTGAGATGAGAATAAGTAGGAGGGGTTGCGCCCTCTATGGTGTGCAGCTAAGTGATCAGATAAGAGAAGTACTAGCTCCAGTCATATGACTCGGAGCTAGAGATTACAGAAAAGTCGAAACAGAACGCACGCGCACGCGCAACTCAAAAAACGTCACATTTTTGTCACAAACCGTGTCATGACCTGTCACAAACCATTACAGTAACCCCGTTTTCTTCACCATTCCTAACCCAAACCCTTCTCTCCCACTGACCCTTCACTTCTTGATCATGTCCCCATCCTGGGACCCGTCACATGCCTTGCTCCCCTCCCTGTGACTGCCTTTGTACATATTGACTCCTTGTTTGTACTTGCTTATGTTTACCCTTATCTCTTTATCTTTAAGACCGGACACTTACTTAATCCCTTATCAGAAGCCAGACTTTATGCCCTCTGCTTCTGTATATTTGGACCCACTTGACTCCATATTTCTTATCTTTAGATGCCCATTCGATTATGTATATAAGTCTGCTGTAACTACATTGTAGACCTCAGACTCGACTTATTGAATACATTGGTGCTTGTCTTCTGGACATTCCCTTTGAACTCTCTGATTTGTCTGTCCCAGTGCTTTTGGCACTTTCCATTCAACATTGTCTTAGGGAACAGCCCCTTTGACTCTGACTTGTCCCATTTACACTCCAAGAGGCCTTATTGGTTTCTTATCTGATTACGAACGTTATGCTGTCACACAAGTCGTGTGGAATGTCCCGCACCAGATGTAACAAAACACTAACCATCCAGACCTTCAGAATTCAACCCACAACATCAGCACACATTGTGGAAGTTACCAAACCCAATCATAGCCCTGTGGAGTCAGAGGATGACAGTGACAAAGACAGTTTGGACATATTTCAAGTATTTGCCACAGAGAAGAAAAAGAGACAAACCAGGGCTTCAAAAATACAGGAACTGACCCCAACAGCCATGACAAAGTTAGAAAACCCAATCACACTGGCCCCCTCCAACATCACAGCCCCCGACAAACAGCCCTCCACCACTTCTGTTGCCCCGACTACCACAGCTCCAACCCTCAATCCCATTCCACACACCGGTCTGGTAATCTCACGAAATGCCCCTCAATACCGATATCAGTCTTCCATGGAGGATCAACAACTGATAGAAGAACTTTTTGCTTGGCTTATGACAGGAAAACTTGCCCTCACAACACCGGCCCACATCTTTGCCACAAGTGCTGTCATTTGAAAGGAGATGGTCAAGAAGCTGTGTTCTTGGTGCGTTGAGACTAACTGGATTGAAGAATCTCCGGACTTAGCACAGGAAGGATCAGTTTTGGTCCTAGAACTCACTGCACACCGAACACCCAAATTCTCACTCCCACTCAGAGAAGTAGACACCCTAGTCAACAGCATAGTCTCCAAAGCTGGCATATTGGACCAAGGCTCACAGGTAGTCATCATACGAAAGGACTTGGCTCAAGAAGCAGCCGTGCACATCAATACAGACAACTGGCTTCATATGGAAGGTGTGAACGGAAGTCTGAGTGAAACCTTAGGCTGTGCAGAAAACTTAGCAATGCAGATTGGTAACATTTCCTTCAAAATCCATGCACATGTAGTAGAACATGCCCCTTTTTGCCTTCTGCTTGGCCAACCCTTCCACCACCTCCTCCTGTGCCACCTTGAAGATCATCTAGACGGATGCATAGAAGTCCGCATCCATGACCCCTACATCCAAGAAGAACCATAACTATCAATTCTTGTGCACGAAAGGCCCAGGATGGCTCCTCTAGGACACTTGCCCTGGCTGTTCAGGTCCCCACCCTGCATCAAAGTCCTTCATCTCCAACATATGCTTCTCTCATCTCCACAAATCCTAGCCCCACAGTTTCAACCCTAGCCTACAAGAAAGTGCAAAGAAGGTCGACCCATTCCCACATCCTTGCCTGAGGACTTTCACACCATCCATCACATTCCCTCTGACCCTTTACTCTCCCTTTCTGCTCTTCCAACACAACCCCTGAATTTCACTACTGGGATCCACTTAACTCAAGAATGCCTTGACTCATTAGAACTCAATCATTATCATTTCCTTTGGCCTGAGGAGCTGAAACTGTTATATCACATCCTCAAAGTCAATGAACTAGGGCTAGCTTGGACTGAGGACAAGAAAGGTAGATTTCAGGAAGACTACTTTACCCCAGTCAAGATCCCTGTCATTGAGCATGTCCCTTGGGTGCACCACAACATCCCTATCCCTTCCAGCATCATTGAAGAAGTCATCCAGATCTTCAAAGACAAATTCACAGCTGGAGTTTACAAGCATTCCAATGTGTCATACAGATCCAGATGGTTTTGCATCAAAAAGAAAAGTGGGGCCCTTCAACTTGTACACAACCTTCAACCCCTCAATGCAGTCACTATTCGCAACTGGGTGTTCCACCTCTGGCAGAACAACTAATAGAAGCTATGGCTGGAAAGTCTTGCTATACCATGCTTGATCTCTTTGTTGGCTACGACCATCAAACTCTGGATATCTCATCGTGTGACCTCACACCATCCAATCACCAATCGGCACTGTACGATTAACTTGCCTTCCTCAGGGCTGGACCAATGTGATCACCATATTCCACGAAGACGTCAAGTTCCTCCTTGAGCCCGAAATCCCCAACGTTGCCTGGCCCTTCATGGACATTGCAGCATCAAAGGACTGCCCACCCATTATGAAACCCTCAACCACAACTATGAGATGATACCAGAAATGACAGGATACGAAGGTTCATCTGGGAACACCTCAATGACGTACATCACATCCTGCATCGCCTTCACCATGCAGGTTCAACTGTTTCTGCTCAAAAACTTTTATTGCCATTCCTGAAGTTGTCATCTTAGGCCACAAATGCACTTATGAAGGCTGTGTTCCAGACAACTCAAAAATTGCCAAAATCCATGACTGGCCATCATGCAAATCTATCACTGATGTTCGCGCCTTTTTAGGCATCACCAGCTATATGTGGGTTTGGATAAAGAACTATTCATCTATCGCAAAACCCCTAGTCAACCTCACACACAAAGGACAAGCCTTTTCATGGGATGAACGACATGCACAAGCTATGCAGACTCTTAAGGACATGATCATCCATTCCCCAGCCCTCATCTCTATCAACTACTCTTCCAAATTCAAGGTTTACCTCGCAATTGACTCCTCCTGGCATGGTGTAGGCTGGATCCTCTCCCAAGACTGTACGGACAACAAACGTCACCCTGCTCGGTTTGGCTCCATCTCCTGGAATGAACAAGAAACTTGATACTCCCAAGCAAAGCTTGAATTGTATGGGCTATTCCAAACCCTCCACGCCCTCTGCCTTTATCTAGTCGGCATCTGCAATCTAGTAGTGGAAATGGATGCTCAATTTGTTAAAGGTATGATTGCCAACCCTGACATCCAACCCAATGCCGCCATCAACAGGTGGATAGCCACCATCCTCCTCTTCAACTTCAAACTGGTCCATGTCCCAGCTCAGAAACACTGTGGTCCCAATGGCTTATCAAGACACAAACCAGCAGAAGGAGAAGATGTAGAAAACAAAGACCCTGAAGATTGGATCAACAACACCCTCTGTCTCGGTATCTGGGCAACCACTTGGGCTAACAGACTCCAGACCTGTCTAGGCAAACCCCCAACCTTGGTACTCAATGCTAGCGCTCCCCCTCCAATTATATCTCCTGACATTCCCATCTCTGCATGATCCCTAGATGCTGACGCCAACATGCTTCAAATTCAACAGTACTTGGCAACCTTAAAGCTACCAGACAGACTCAATGACCATGCCTCCGAAAAGCTTTTGAGGAAGACACGCAAGTTCTTTTTACTTGATGGTTGACTTTGGCAACACAATGGCCTTGGACGACATCAACTCTACATCGCCCCTTCACAACGCTTCACAATCATACGTGCAGCACATGACAACTTAGGGCACAAGGGCATTTATTCAACTCAACGCTTCCTCATCAACCACTTCTGGTGGCCATCTCTTGATGCCAATGTCAAATGATTCATTAAGACTTGCCATGACTGCCAAATCTGACAAGAAACCAAGGTCTGAATCCCTCCCACTGTCACACCTCCAGCACCCCTCTTCCGAAAGGTGTACATTGACACTATGCATATGCCATCTGCCGGAGGATTCCACTACATTGTTCAGGCTCGTTGCTCACTCACCACTTGGCCAGAATGGTGTGCCCTCTGAACTGAGACAGGTTGCACTCTTGGCAACTTCATATTCGAAGATATCTTGTGTAGGTGGGGCACTGTTGAAGAAATCATCACCGATAATGGCACACCCTTTGTCGCAGCCTTGGACTGGTTGGCTAGCAAGTTCAGCATCCAACACATCAGAATCTTGGCTTACAACTCTCGCGCCAACGGTATCGTCGAACAGCAACATTGCACTATCTGGGAGTCAATTGTCAAAACATGCAGAGGTGACATTTCCAAGTGGCCAGTAGTGGCACCTCATGTTTTCTGGGCAGACCGAGCAACTATCTGCAAATCTACCAGGTTTTCTCTGTTTTACATGGCTCATGGTATCGAACCCCTTCTTCCTTTTGATCTCATCCTTGCAACCTTCCTAGTCCCCGACCTCACTTGCCCCACATCAACTTCTGATCTTATTGCAACCCACACCCACCAACTTCAATCTTGGGAAGAAGACCTCACGAACATATGAGACAACATCCTCAAAAGTTGTTTTGCGTCCGTCAGAGAGTTTGAGCGCCAGCACACTCATACCATCAAGGCCATCTCCTTTAGTCCTGGAGATTTGGTCTTGGTTTGAAACTCAGCGGGCGCAAACGAATTTTCACACAAAACCAAGCCTCGTTATTTCGGACCAATGGTGGTTGTTCATAAGTCTCACAATGGAGCTTTTCATTTAGCAGAACTCAATGGTGCCATATCAAGACTTCGCTACACCACCTTTCGCCTCGTCCCATATCATTCCTGGTTGTGTTCCACCATCCCACTTGAAGAAATTATCAGCCCAGAAGACCTTGCCGCTTTTAAAAACAACCCCACATTCAACGATGACAAAGCTTGACCAGGGACAGTCAAGATTTGAACCCCCCAGGAGATGTAAGGATGGCTCAGGCGTTGAGCATGAAACCATTAGCTGTCACCACTCTTGGTTACACTCATTTTTCTCTTTCATTACAAGCCCTGAACTAAGAAAACTTCTGACTTTTATTCGATCTTAGTTTAGAAAACCATCTTACTATACTACAAAGCAATTAATGCAAGGTGCAAGCATTCAACAAATATCTCCCTTATCAGTACATAGGTCATGCACTTTCCGGGCCACCTGCCTGTCCATTCTTTATACCCTCTCGTTACCTCCCCATCTTTATTGTCAAAGTTTTCACCTTGCTGTCTTCACCTCGCTGTCTTTATTGCATGGTCTTCACTTGGTCTTTGTTCAAGTCACTCTCTAAGGCTTGCTTACTATACACCACAAATCTGGACTTTCCACAAGTATATAAAGGTATCTACAAATGCTTTGATAAACAGGCATGTGCACAGTGATACTGACTGTGGTTAGCATATAAGGCTAAAAGGACAAGTTATACTTCAGAGGAGAAGAAAACTCTATTATACTATACTACACACCTAAAAGGACAAGTTATCTACAAGAGACGGTTAGTCAAAGGTAAAGTAGTAAGTAGAGTAGGAAGGACTTACACTTCAGAGGAGAAGAAAACTCTGAAGTGTAAGAGACGAAACAGACACCCTTATATACACCTCAAGGGATGGTCTGTGCGCAATGGAATACGCTAGAATGTACTACTGAGGGACTAAGGCCATTGGCCAGTGAGATATCACATGCTACACAGGATTACTAAGGTATATCAGTCAGCTGCTGTGCATCGCGAGAAAGAAAGTAATAATGATATAGTAAAAAGTCCAAGACTCCGAATCTTTATCTAATCTAATCTTGCACAGCTTAGACCCTAACCCAGATGCCTGAAGCACCTCAAGACACATGCCGTGTCAACATCCCTCCATGATTAAGGCATCAGGTCAAAAATGAGTTAAATGAGCACATCGCCAAATAAGAGGCGTGAGAGTGAGTCGATGAGAGGAGAGGAGTGATCTGAAGTGTGTTATGCAAACTGAAACGTGTTCATTCACACACCTCTTGCGTCACTCTCGAGGTCAACAATATGGACACTTCCTGTGTCACATTCGAGGTCGAGAACATGCTCATATAAGTCCAAGTCTAGTAACCATGTTTTCATGTGACGTTCTTGGTAGAGACTTTGTGAAGCCATCTGCCAGCATTTCACCAGTGGGAGTTCGCACTAAATTGATTAGATGCGATTCAACATGCTCCCTGATTACATGGTACTTTATTGGAATGTGTTTTGACTGCCTTCCTGTGACAGGGTTTAATGCCAAGTCTACAGCACCCTTATTGTCACAATGGAGTTGTATGGGTGAAGTGACTTCATATCCCAATTCCTCCATAAATGTCCTATACCACACAGCCTGATTGGAAGCCTCAGCTAGGCTCATGTATTCAGCTTCTGTGGTGGACTGTGCTACAGTCTTTTGTTTTCTGGAGCACCAGGATATGGCTCCATTTGCAAGCATGTGGACGTAGCCTGAAGTAGAGTGACAGTCCTCTTGATCTCCCCATGAGGAATCTGCAAAGCCATGAAGGCCACTCTCTTCATTCCCTCCAGAATATGCACCCTGTAGTTCATAGTAGCATTTAGGTACTTTAGAACATACTTTGCTAGGCGCAGATGATGTTGTGAAGGATTGGATGCATATTGACTAAGGCGTGCAACAGCAAAGCTATTGTCAGGTCTGCTTCCAATCTGCACCCATAGTAGTGACCCCATTAGCTGTTGATACTTCTTTATTTCTGAAGTAGATGCTTGGCCTTCAAACTTGACCAGATGTGCATCTGCACCGGCTGGTAGGGGAGTGTATACTGGATTGGAATCCCTCATCCCAAACTTCTCAAGAATAGATGAAACATAAGCTGTCTGATCAATTTCCAGCATCTTGTTAGGACGATCTCTGGTGATGTTAACACCGAGATATGACTGGATTTCTCCCAAGTCAGTCATCTCATATCGGCTAGATAGAGATTCCTTCAGCCATGTTATCTTATCTTTTGAAGATCCAAGTATAGTGATGTCATCAACATAAAGAATGACAAAAAGTGAATCATCCCCCCCATGGTGATGATACACATATACTCCTGCATCAGAGTACGTCCGAGTAAAGCCCAGTTCTATAAGGACTGCATGAAATTGAAGATTCCATGCTCAGGAGGCTTGTTTGAGGCCATATAATGCTTTTTGTAGCCTACAAACTTTGGACTCTTGTCCAGCAATGATGAAACCAACAGGTTGCTCCATATAAATCTCCTCATCCAGATCGCCATGAAGGAATGCTGATTTGACATCCATCTGGTGGATTTCCCAATCTTCTAGCGCAGCTAACGCTAGCAATAAACAAAGTGATTCAAATCTGGCAACTGGGGAGAATGTTTCATCAAAGTCCACTCCTTCTATTTGAGTGAAACCTTTTGCCACAAGCCTAGCACGAAACCGTCCATCTGGTTTCAGCTTAAAGACCCATTTCGATTTGACTGCCTTTCTTCCTTCAGGAAGATTCTCAAGGCGCCACACATTTAACTTTTTCAAAGCATCTATTTCATATTGACATGCTTCAAGCCACTCAGTGGCATTATCAGACTGCATTGCCTCCTGAAAAGTCAGGGGGTCTCTGTAAGAGACACCAGCGGCATTTAGCAACTCCATGGTCCCAAGTCTGGATGAACCTTGCACAAACTCTGCATTATCCTCATTATAAAAGCGAGGATTCAGACGACATGAATGTTTTGGCATAACAATATCAAGATCTAAATCTTCTTGTATAGCCACTGACTGTCGTTCAGAGCGTGGACTTTGTTGACACAAGACGTGTCTGGAGATGCTTCAGGCATCTAAGGTTCGCTTCAGCTGTAGAATAGATTAGATTAGATTCCGGAGTATCAGACTTTTTATGTTATCTTTATTACATTTCTTTCTCACCTTACTCAGCTGATTAGTGATGGACTTAGTAATGCGCAGTAAGCATGTGATATCTCTTTGGCCAATGGCCTTTATCCCTCTCTGTTTATTGTCTGGCACTTGTGGACTTATTCCCAGTGCACACAGACCATTTCCCCTGGCCCCTATGGGTATATAAGGGTGTCTGTTTCGTCTCTTCCACTTCAGAGTTTCTTCAACCTCTGAAGTGTAAGTCAAACTATACTTTCTACTTTTCCTTTGACTAACGTCTCTTGTAGATACTTGTCTTTCTAGGTCAGTAGTATAGTTAATACAGAGTTTCTTCAACCTCTGAAGTATACTTGTCTTTCTAGCCTAACCTGCTACTAACCACAGTCAGTATAACCAGCAGCATGATTGTTTGACAGACTTTCCCTAGTAAAAACTGGCTGGGAGAGTTTGCCTTTAGTCTTTTTTGTTGACTTTCTAACAGCACGAGTTCAGGTGGGGAGTTGAGAGGGTTCCATTATTTGGTGATGGTGGTGTCTGATATATGCTGACTGTGTGTGTGTCAACTTCATTATCGGGTGTGGTAGGCTCAGGATTTATTTGAGGAGGCTCCACTACCTCCTGTTCCTCAACCTCGGTATCCTTATACTCAGGATCCTGAGGAACTGTGGCTATTGCTGGTGAGGGTTGGACAAACCCTCCTTCAACAGGAACAACTTGTTCCTTTCTTTTATCTCTGTTGTCCACTACAGAGTGGGATGGGAAGGACTCTTCATTAAACGTCACATCTCTGGATGAAACAAAGGACTGGGTATGCCTATCCCATAGGATGTAGCCTTTGCTATTTGGCTCATACCCAACAAAGATGGCTTTTTTGGCTTTAGGATCCAGTTTTTGCTGCTTGTTTTCTGGAACATGATAATATGCTTCACAACCAAAGACTTTAAAATAAGAGACATCTGGTATGTCCCCAACCAGAAGCTCAAGTGGTGTCCTCCACTTGTTGGAACGGATGGGAGTTCTGTTATATATGTGACATGCTGTAGAAACAGCGCACTCCCAAAAGCCAAGAGAAAGTCCAGCATGATGAAGCATGCTAGTGGCTTTCTCCATTATGGTTCTATTGAACCTTTCAGCTCTTCCATTCTGTTGTGGGGAATATGGCATCATAAGTTTATGCTCTATGCCAGCCTCACTAAGCAAGGCCTTCAGCTCATTATTAACATATTTGCCACCACGGTCTGTGTGTAAGGTCTTTATTTTCTTATTTGTTTTATTTTCTAGGAATGCCTTAACACTTGCAAAGACCGATTTGAAGTAGTGTTTTGCCTTCATTGGAACAACTATGGCACTGCAGCTAAAGTCATCTATGAAGGTGGCAAAATATAAATGCCCTTGTATTGAGGTACATTGGAGTGGACCAACTAGATCACTATGAATGACCTCCAAGGGTGCTGAAGCCCATTTATGAGAGGGATGTTGAACACAGAAGATGTTCGGTGATGCTTCAGGCATCAGGTGATTAGATTAGCTACTTTGCAGATTAGATTAGATACCGGAGTTTCGGACTTTTTACATTATCATTATTACCTTCTTTCTCACATTCCGCAGTAGCTGACTGATGCACCATGTAACATGTGATTTCTGTATTGGCCAATGGCCTTTATCTCTCTTGTTTATTGTTTGGACTTTGTCCGGCACTTGTGGACTTATTCCCAGTGCACAGACCATCCCTTAGATAGTATATAAGGGTGTCTGTTTCGTCTCTTACACTTCAGAGTTTCTTCTATCTCTGAAGTGTAAGTCCCTTCTCTTACTTACTATCATACCTTGAGACTAATGCTCTGTGTAGTACTTGTCTTCGTCTAGGTCAGTAGTATAGTATAATAGAGTTTCTTCTATCTCTGAAGTTACTTGTCTTTGTCTAGCATAACCTGCTAACCTTACAGTCAGTATGCTGCGCCTCATGCCTGTTTCACAAGGGAGGGAAAGGAAGGTGATGGGATTTCCCCATTTCGCAGCCATGACAAGGCTTTACTTCCTCCTGGCTATTTTTTAAACTGAGACCTTTTACGGCCTCAGGAGCATATCTTTTTAGGGCTTGTTTAGACATATGACCCATTCTTAGATGCCAGGTATCAAGGCTGGTTGATGCAGTATTCAGGGCAGCGGTTGGTTTGTCCACTATTGACCCTTGGATCCAATATAGATCCCCAGCCTTAATTCCTTCCGCTATTCTTTGTCCTTTATATTCTATTGTGACATTGTATTGATCGAATAAGACCATACCACCTTTATTGGTGATATGACTTGTTGATAAGATGCGATTTCCTGCAGATGGCATGTAGAAAACGTTATTAAGTTCCAATATATAATTTTTATTGGTCCTTATATGGACGCTTCCTACTCCCTCAATTGGGACAATGGTTCCATCAGCCACTGTAACAGTATGTCCCGAATGAGGCAGATATTCATAGAAATCTGACTCAAAGGGTGTGAAGTGGGTGGTGGCACCACTATCCATCATCCAGGCAAATCCATCATCTTTGAAGATTTCTTCAGTCGCATTTAAGGTATAAAGTTTAATGTGAGGTGTCTCATGCACCTCCTGTATTCTTCCACTACCATTAACTATTGTAGCTACTTGGTGGGAAGATGATGGTGTACTGGCGCCTTGCACCTTCCTCTGGTTGCCCTTTTTACCAGCAGCAGCATTCTGCCGATCCTGTTTCCTCTGCCGACATTCATTTGCCTTGTGGCCCGGCTTCTGGCAGTAGAAGCAGGTGACATCATTGGACAATGATGCACCTGCAGGTTGTGGTGTGATAATTTGTACTTTTTTGTTTTTATTTTTATTGACGTGGGCTGCCTTGTTAAGGGCAGCCCCAACACCACTTCCTGCAGGGCCGGCAAGTCGGCTTTCCTCATTTAGGAACCTCTGAATGAGGTCCTGAGGGGAAAGGTGTTCAGGAGGACCTGAAGCCAGGATTGAGCCAGCAATGGCACTGTATGATGGGGGAAGGGATTGGAGCAAAATAAAGCTCATCTGGAGGTCAGAGACCTCCATCCCATTCTCCTTTAGGGTATTCCTAGCATCTAGCACACGCTGCAATTGGGGCCTAAATGGTTTGCCTTCCTCCAAACAGAAGGATGAAACTGAGCACCACAAATTGTAGGTGGCCATGCTACCCACAGTGCCATACAAGGACTCCAGCTGCTCATACTTTGAGCAGACTGACGGATACTTCCTATCAGAGGCAATCTGAGAATATACTTCGCTGGTGACGACCAGCACCAGTAGACCCATCAATACTTCTTCAACCCTATTCCACTCCTGGATTATGGGTTCAGTCCAGGTAGCAAATCTTGCCTGGTAATCTGCTTCCTTCTCATCATCCTTCTGGACCGGGGGATTGGCATATTCAGGCCCATCATGTGTGATGTGCCTTCTCATGCCATTGATCCTGAGCAGGGCGGTAAAAGATACCGACCACTGTGGCCAGTTGGAGCCGTCGAGTTTGTCAAATTTGAAGGTGGAAGGGAAAACAATGTTAGCCATTTGAGATGATTTTAAAGAATTTGATCCTGGTTCCAAGGAGCAGTTAGAACCAGTTGTCCAGGTCTCATTTAAGAGGGCCCATCCAATCTGTGGTGCTATGCTTCAGAACTTAAAAAGTCCTGCCTCTAATGTGTGACTTCTAAGTAGTATAGTGAAGCTGTCTAACCCCATTCTACAACAGATCCCAAGGCCACATCAGGCGGATACTGTGTAAATAGAAGGGGAGTCATGTCATGGAGGAGCCAACCACAAGTTCCACTAGAGACAAAGGGTATAAAGCCCTTCCTCTAGTGCTGGTGGTGGAGTCCATGATTAAGCCCTAGATGATTGGGGCCATGACTGTAGTAGACTATTGGGTTTCCTCTGGTGGGGCGAACCCCCACAACATGGCAGCAAATACTTCTGCCCAGAGACAAAACCCTCTAGCTACTGTGTATATACTATAGTAGTGTGGCCTACTTGTATCGAGCCCAAGCATCATGGGAGTGACTACCCATGCCTTGTTCTAGACCCTAAACTCTACCAGCAGGTGACTAAACCCGGCTTATGGATTGAGCCAAGCATTGACCAGACCTAAAGCCTCAAGCCTTCTGGGCAAGTGGCCTACTAAAGCTATCTATGGGACGAAAACCCAGCTACAACTATGAACACTATTTACTTAGGGCACACATGAGGAGCTAAAGGTGTTTCACCCACTAAGGGTCCCTCGTCACCTCTTGCAAGAACCCTTGAGAAAGGGCTAGCCAAACAGATCAAGGTGGGCACATAAAGCGCACCACCTTGTGGACAGTTAAGGGCAAGGAGACGAAAGAGAAGCTCACAGGGGAAAGTTGTTGGGAAGAAACTTTACTGCTTGTTGAGCTTGAAAAGTTGTTGGACTGTGATCAAAAGAGTGCCAGATCAGTAATGAGCATCAGGGCCCATAACCTGATAAACAGGCATGTGTGCAGTGATACTGACTGTGGTTAGTGTATAAGGCTAAAAGGACAAGTTATACTTCAGAGGAGAAGAAAACTCTATTATACTATACTACACACCTAAAAGGACAAGTTATCTACAAGAGATGGTTAGTCAAAGGTAAAGTAGTAAGTAGAGTAGGAAGGACTTACACTTCAGAGGAGAAGAAAACTCTGAAGTGTAAGAGACGAAACAGACACCCTTATATACACCTCAAGGGATGGTCTGTGCGCAATGGAATACGCTAGAATGTACTACTGAGGGACTAAGGCCATTGGCCAGTGAGATATCACATGCTACACAGGATTACTAAGGTATATCAGTCAGCTGCTGCGCATCGCAAGAAAGAAAGTAATAATGATATAGTAAAAAGTCCGAGACTCCGAATCTTTATCTAATCTAATCTTGCACAGCTTAGACCCTAACCCAGATGCCTGAAGCACCTCAAGACACATGCCGTGTCAACATGCTTGTAGTAGTCCAGCGAACACGCAATCTAGCTCTCTCTCTCTCTCTCTTTTTCTTTGTGCTGAAAAGAACTTCTCAATGACATACACGCACAGGTCAAATGGAACCTACAAGCAGCAATTATCTCAGTTCATGCACATTACGTCTGCATTTGATCAGTTAGCTCAAAGGGTGTGTTCTCTCCTTTTGTTACAAACCCCGTCTTCGCCCGTATTCTTTTTCTTGCCTAACGACAATCCCTCTCTACCGCCTACACTCCACTACCAGATCACGTCCCCATCGTGGGATCCATCACATGCTCTTCGTCCCTCCCCGTGACCTCCTTGCTTGTTCATGTTTACCTACCGCCATCTTTGTTATCGCTTATCTTCTTATCATACGACCGGACACTTACTTAATACCCTATCAGAAGCCAGGCTTTACGCCCTCCGCTTTCAGATATTCGGGCCCACTTGACTCCGTGTTCTTATCTCGTAGACGCCCACTAGATTACGTATATAAGTCCACTGTAGCTACTCTGTAGACCTCAGACTCGACTTATTGAATACATCGGTGCTTGTCTTCTGGACTTCCCTTTGAACGCTCTGACTCGACCCTCTCATTAAGTACTTCTGGTACTTCCCGCTCAACATTGTCTTAGAGTGCAGCCTCTTTGACTTTGACTCTTTCATAAACGAACTCCAAAGGATCTTATTGGTCCTTTATCTGATAACGAATGAACGCTGTCACACAAGTCGTGTGGAACGTCCCGCACCGGACGTAACATCAAGTCGAGTCTCTCAATGTGGCTTCCAGCCGCAGTCAGACCTTGTTTAAAGAAGAACTCATCGAACGTCGAGAGGAGCATAATCTTTCACAGCAAGTACTTGGCTCTGCCACCTGGAAAGATTTTGAGTCCGAGTTTGGATACTACGTCTATCACGACGGAAGATACCAACCGGTAGAATACGACGAAGAAAAGAGAGTTTGGTATCGTATCCGATACTCGGATAGCCGACACTCTTGGGTTACTACAGGACCCGCCCCACCTGAATTTGGACTAGGACCGTGGAGAGAAAATCCCCCGGCCATCGTCACGGACTCTGAACCAGAAGAGTACGTAGAAGAACATAGTGAAGAAGCACTGGTATTAGTATCGACTACCACCCCAGTTGCACCCGGAGTTGCCACGTCCAGAGCCCCTGCTTTGACAACTCCCCAGATCTCCATACAATCTACCGACACTGTCACCCCGTTTCACCAAGGAATGTCCACCATTGCCGCCCAGCTCCCAGACCCAGCTCCCCCCGCGCCACCACCCCCAGCCATGCTGCCCCCGAACATTCCCCCACCGTCAGGACGTCTATCAGGCGTACTACCACAAACATTCGCAGGGGACCGATCACAAAGTAAAAAGTTCATGTTAGAGTTCACCACCTTCAAGAACTTTAACCACGATGTTCCCCAAATCATCAACCCCTTCCAGCGCGCCAACCTCTTTCTGTCATTAATTCGAGGAGAGGCAGTAGACGACTGGACGATGGAACAGCTGGAATGGCTGAACGAACAAATTGAGAGTGGCCGTCGTACCACTAGCGAAGGCCTCTGGGAAACTATCGCCCAGAGGTTCAAAGACGCGTTCACGGACGGGCAGGCCAAGCAGAAGGCAGCCCGAGAGTTAAAAACTCTGAAAATGGAGAAAGGAGAGCTGGACGCCTACGTAGCAAAGTTCAGAAGTTTGGCCAACAGGGCCGGTTATGATACAGATGAAGAGGCAACCCTGGACCTCTTCTCCCAAGGATTGCCGAACCCACTGGTTAAAAATATCATTCAGTTCCATCACCCTCATGACTGGGACGAATGGGTCGATGCTGCTCGACGACAGCAGCAGGACTATCTCGACTTCCAAACACGATTCGGAGTCGACACCAAGAAAGGAAAAACTCGAGAACAGTGGAAGGCCGCGTTTGGAGTCAAACCAGCGCACACCACTCAGAGGGACCCCAATGCTATGGATACCTCAGCCGATAGAGTCAGGGCAAGAGTCACGCTCACAGAAGACGAACGGCAGACACTGATGAAGGAAGGAAGGTGTTTTCGCTGTAAAGGACAGGGGCATATGTCCCGAGACTGTCCAAAGAAGGGAGTACGGGTTGCGGCAGCAAACGCAACACCAACAGCCCCCGTCAACAACAACCCACCAACTGTAGACAAGCGGACTAAGGAAGAGAAGGCCCAGGACATATGGGCAGGCATGATGAAGGAGAGTGAGGAAGTGCGAGCCCTCCTGGTGGAGAAGGCATTCGCAAAGAAGGATTTTTGATAAGCTCTACCCCGTCGGCCTGGGCAAGAGCACTCCATGTTACCTCTGTGTATACTAGTCGGTTCAAATCATTAAAAATACCAGTTCATTTCGAGACTACACAGAGGACGGCCGATCGAGACATCTTAGTGGACTCTGGAGCCACGGACAACTTTATCAGTCCAAGGATGATCAAAACTTTGGGACTAGGGAAGCAGGCTCTTCCCCAAGAGAAAAACATCTGGAATATTGACGGAACTGCTAACCGTGCTGGAAGAATTACACACTACACCGACCTAAATGTCCAAGTCGGGGAAATAACAAAAGTCATCCGCTTTCTGATCACCGACTTGGGGGACGAAGACCTCATTTTGGGGTACCCATGGCTTGCTGCATTCGAACCCAGGATCAATTGGGCCGATGCAACAATGGATAAGGATTCATACCCCACCATCATTACGTCGAGAGGCTACGATTATGCAATCAGACACGGGGCGACCAGAGATGCAGATACCGGCAAAGAAGACCCAGGTCACTGTTATGCCACAAAGGCTTCAGAGTTGGCCCAGAAGGCAATACAAGGGCAAGCAGAGAAGACTTATAACGATATAGTACCGCACACCTATCACCGACATTGGAAGGTGTTCTCAGAAGAAGAGTCGCAGCGATTCCCACCCTCTCGACCCTGGGATCACGCCATAGACCTGCTCCCCGACACGCCAGCAGCAATCGACTGCAAAATCTACCCGCTATCCCAGTCCGAGCAGGTGGCATTGACAGAGTTCCTCCAAGAACATTTGGCGAAGGGGTACATTCGCCCATCCAAGTCACAGTACGCCTCACCCTTCTTCTTCATCAAGAAAAAGGACGGCAAGCTGCGACCAGTCCAGGATTATCGACGAATTAACGCTCACACGGTGAAAAATGCCTACCCCCTGCCGCTCATCTCCGAGCTCATAGACACCATGAGGGATAAGTCCCTCTTCTCGAAAATGGACGTGCGGTGGGGGTACAATAACGTCAGGATCAAGGAAGGTGATCAGTGCAAAGCGGCGTTCAAAACAAATCAAGGATTGTTTGAACCAAATGTCATGTTCTTTGGCCTTACAAATTCACCAGCGACGTTTCAAGCCATGATGAACCACATCTTCCGCGACCTCATTCTTACTGGAGAAGTAGTAGTCTATATGGACGACATATTGGTGGCCACCCCAGACAACCTAGATCACCACCGAGACCGTGTACATCAAGTGTTAGATATACTCCAAGAGCACGACCTGTACCTCAAACCTGCAAAATGCTCTTTCGAACAACGCAGTGTTGAGTACCTAGGAGTCATTCTAGAGGAAGGACAAGTACGCATGGATCCCATCAAAGTGCAAGGCATTCGAGAATGGCCTGTACCGACCTGTGTCAAGGATGTCCGATCATTCATTGGATTCTGCAACTTCTACCGACGCTTTGTCAAGGGATTTTCCGGCGTCGCACGACCATTGAACGATCTCTTGAAAAAGGACGTACCATGGCATTGGGAGGCTGCGCAGCAACAGGCATTTGAGCAAATCAGAAACATTGTCGGCTCAGAGCCAGTACTCATTCAACCTGACCTGAGCCGCCCCTTCGAACTAGAAGTAGACGCCTCTCACTTCGCAAACGGAGCAGTGCTGTACCAAAGAGATGCCACGCAAATACTTCACCCAGTGGCATATTACTCTGAAACCTTCTCACCGGCAGAACGAAATTATGACATCTGGGATAGAGAGCTTCTAGCCATTGTCAAGGCTTTGCGACACTGGAGGCCCTATCTAGCAGGAACTCCCCACCAAACCATCATCTACACTGACCATTCCAACTTGCTGTATTGGAAGGAGCCCCACAAAATCAGCCGACGCGTAGCGCGAGAGGTTTTGGAACTTGAAGAGTACAATTTTACCCTGAAACACATCGCAGGAAGTCAAAATGCGAGAGCAGATGCACTGTCACGAAGGCCGGACATGCACACCGGTGAGGATGACAATAATGACGTTATTGTTCTGCCCGAGGAAGTGTTCGCGAAGACCGCCATAGTCAGCCTCCACGACATGGACCTATGGGCCCAAGTGTCACAGAACATGAACCAGGAATTATGCCGCTCATGGGCCGATGCGCACAATTTGAAAGAAGTCAACGGCTTATGGTGGAAAGATGGAGATCGACTCGTTGTCACCGGTGGCGACAACATTAAGAGGGGGGTGATCCATTTTCATCACGACCTTCCCTCCGCTGGCCACCCGGGCATTGCTAACACTTATGCCCTCGCCAAACGCGACTACTGGTGGCCCAACATGAAAAAGGATGTTGAAAGTTATGTGCAAGGATGTGCCGCATGTCAAGCAAACAAAGTGAACACACACCCGAAAATCCCGCCAATGCATCCCATTACCCCCATATCGTCGACCCCTTTCCAAACCATTGCGATGGATTTCATTGTTAAACTACCCACGTCACTGGGCTTTGACACCATTCTTACGATCACGGACCATGATTGTTCCAAGGCGGCCCTGTTCATACCGTGCAATGAAACGATCACAGCGGAAGGAGTGGCAAGACTATACCTGGATCACGTATATCGACACTATGGTCTCCCCAAAAAAATCATATCCGACAGAGATACCCGGTTTACATCTACGTTTGCCAGAGCCCTATGTAAAACACTGGGCATTGCACAGAACATCTCTACGGCTTACCATCCACAGACAGATGGACAGTCTGAACGGACGAACCAATGGTTGGAGCAGTATCTTCGGTTCTGGTGTAATGAACGACAAAACGACTGGGCAGAGTGGCTGTCAACTGCAGAATTTGCACACAACTCATGGCCCAACGGAACGACAAAAGCTACCCCCTTCTCCCTTATCATGGGCTGGACCCCGCGCACCACATGGGCGGATAAACCCATCAACGTTCCTTCGGTAACCCAACGGATGCATCAGTGGGAAGACTTACGACAATCGGCCAATGAAAATCTAGCAAAAGCACAGCAGGCCCTAGCTGCGCAGCCAAGCACGTTCACACCTTATCAGCCCAATGACTGGGTCTGGCTCGACGGGAGAAACATTCACACGTCACACCCCACAGCCAAATTAGCGCCTAGACGCCATGGTCCCTTCCAGGTCACAAGGAAGCTGTCAGATGTGTCATACGAACTGCGATTGCCACCCAAATGGAAGATCCATCCCGTCTTCCATGCCAAACTTCTGACGCCGTACAAGGAGACATCCCTTCATGGGGAAAATTTCCCAAGACCCCCACCTGACCTTATCGATGGCGAAGCGGAGTGGGAAGTGGAGCGCATTCTAGACTCAATGAGAAAAGGCCGAGGGCGCAAGATGCACTACCTAGTCAAGTGGAAGGGATTCCCAGACTCTGACAGTTCGTGGGAGCCAGCCGGGAATATCTTCGCCCCGGTCCTTATCTCGGAGTTCCACGCCCGACACCCAGAAGCGCCCAAAGATGATTAAAAGGGAGCGACCCCAAACCCCAGTTGAAGTTCCCCAGTACATGCTCCCCCAGCAACGTCCTACCACCATACAATCCATTATGTCTTTCATCGCTGCCAACGCTGCCGTCGACGCCTTCACCGCCACTACCGTGGTCGTCGAGAGTTTCCCCTCCGCCCATCCCTCTACACGCCCTTCCTCACCTATTGACTACGAGGCCGCCGAAGCTCGAGTCAAGAACCAATCCCCTAATCCCAACGATGACTTCGAACACTGTGAGGAGCCGCACCCAAATGACCTGGTGGGTATGGAATCGGATGACGAAGTCCCGGAGTTCCCTTTTTTCCTGAACAACCCTAACTCCTCCACGTACTATCCACTGGAGATCACCATGGGCGACGGAACCATCGCCATCGCCAAGTACATCTTTTACACCAACGGAGGAATGGACGTCGCCGGGTGCATGAAAAAGGACGGTCCAGTTTATGGAGCTCCGGTTTATCTGGAGGAAAGGTATACGGGTCGTCTACATCATACGATGACTGATGAACAGCTGGGGCATCTGGCTGCCGAAGATCCCCGGGCCTTTGCCATCGACGAGGTGATGAGTGACATGCGACTTCCGCGCCTCAAAGCCGAGGTAATGAGGCTGCGGAAGAATCTAACTCTGCGCAAAACACTCAACCTGCAATACAAAGAACATGCCAAGATGATGGCCCGGTTGACCAACGGGATGTTCCAGATCGAGCAGGAGCTGGTAGAGATCCGAAAGAGGTTGGAAAAGGGGGATGCATATCAGACGATCGCGGAGAGGTACGCTGACACCTATGCCCGACCCCTCCCACCGCGATCACTAGGGGCTGCCCCGACGCTGCTGCCAAACCGATTCGAGATGCCGCGCATGCATGAGAACCCTCGGGGAGAGACGTGTTGGAGATGCGACAGTAAGTACCACATCAGCTGGAACTGCCCCCTCAATCGCAAGTGGTGCCGGCACTGTCGCAGCAACCTGCATTGGAGCAGGTTTTGTATCTTCCGCCGAGTAGGAGTCGCGCCGACAATCAGCAACCCGTCTGGATGGTGTGGCAAGTGCCTGCGTCACAATGCAGGACATCGGGAGTTGGACTGTCCCGTCCACGACTTATGCCGCCTATGTGGACAACGTGGCCCTTACGGGTTTCTCCGCACTCACCAATGCCCCCAAGATGCGGACAAAGAGAACTATACGATGGACGATAGTAATGTAGCCGATGATTATCTGGAGCTGGTGCAGGATGATGACGGTACGAGTCGTTTCTAGCCGGGTCTGCTAGAACCAGAAGAGGGGGTGATGTTACAAACCCCGTCTTCGCCCGTATTCTTTTTCTTGCCTAACGACAATCCCTCTCTACCGCCTACACTCCACTACCAGATCACGTCCCCATCGTGGGATCCATCACATGCTCTTCGTCCCTCCCCGTGACCTCCTTGCTTGTTCATGTTTACCTACCGCCATCTTTGTTATCGCTTATCTTCTTATCATACGACCGGACACTTACTTAATACCCTATCAGAAGCCAGGCTTTACGCCCTCCGCTTTCAGATATTCGGGCCCACTTGACTCCGTGTTCTTATCTCGTAGACGCCCACTAGATTACGTATATAAGTCCGCTGTAGCTACTCTGTAGACCTCAGACTCGACTTATTGAATACATCGGTGCTTGTCTTCTGGACTTCCCTTTGAACGCTCTGACTCGACCCTCTCATTAAGTACTTCTGGTACTTCCCGCTCAACATTGTCTTAGAGTGCAGCCTCTTTGACTTTGACTCTTTCATAAACGAACTCCAAAGGATCTTATTGGTCCTTTATCTGATAACGAACGAACGCTGTCACACAAGTCGTGTGGAACGTCCCGCACCGGACGTAACACCTTTCCTTCTCTATCTCTCTCACCATCTAGGGAACACTTTGCCTTGCACTCACCACAGATTGGCTCTGCACAGCAGCCACCATGAGCAAAGCATGTTGCCTGAGTTGCCCATCCTCACCTGGATTCCTGTGAGGCAGTCTCCGAGGGGGGCGCATCCTCCAAAACAGGGACAACAGTCCGCTGAGTCCAGAGAAACCAGTTTCGTGGTGCATGGGGTGGAGGCTCTTGCTTTGTGGGGCGTGAAGGCAGGATAGTCTAGACTGTATTACCAGAACTTGAGGTTTGCTGTATAGCAACCAGGGATGGTGTCCTTGGCAGATTGACCTCCCCTTGAGCTTGAGTAGGGACAGCCATAGAGAATGTAATGGCCAGGATTGATCAGAATGAATGGACAGCTTACCATTGTTCCAAAACAGAAAGGAGCTGTCAGACCCAGATCATGAAGACCAATCAAACCCTGATGTATCCAACTATACACTCTGAACCCACAAAGGGTCCAGTCCCTATTAGGAATTGCTCACATGTGCTTCAGCATCACCACGCTCCCTCGCACAGCTTGTGCAAAGCCTGGTGAAGGGCCCAGTCTACACTGATCCACCAGTTCCAGGAGCCGGGGAATAGGGTTTCACAAGTAACAGAGGCTTGCCTTTTCCAGGAGATATCAAGAGTGCATGTTCTGAAAAGGAAGCTTGTGTAAAAAATGTCAATCTTCTTCTGGATAATTTAGTTATGCCCAGCAGGGCCCATAACCTGTGGAAACGCAGCCTCATAAATCTGGTCAAAACAACTGCATTGTAAGATATAAAAAGACTGTTCTTAAATACTGTAAAGACTGCTGTGCTGCGATCATAAGGAATGTACTTAATCATAATAAATGAGTGTGTAAGTATCATCTTGCACTGCCAACACTGGTCACCTCTGATCTGGTCTGGCCAACTCTGATCCATTACCAGCTCAACATCCCAGTTTAGACAAGTGACTTCAACAGCTCCATCTTGCCAGGACAGATGCTGAGGCAGCACTGTGACTTAGCAAAGAACACATGATCGCCAGGCCAGGTTACCACCAATCTTATTGCTTCAGCACAGGTGATATGGTATGGCTCCAAGCCAAGAACATTAAGATACACCAACCTTCTCAGAAATTAGGGCCAAAACAGATGGGTCCCTTTAAGATTATCGAGAAGATTGGCAATCTTGATTATCGATTGGAACTCCTGGCAGCACTGAGAATCCACAATGTATTCCATGTGGATTGCCTTAGTCCCTACAAAGGCAATGATGTTGTAAGGATGGCTCGGGCGTTGAGCATGAAACCTCCATCTATCGCCTCTCCCCTCTTTCATTACAAACCCTGAATTAGAGCACTTATGATCTAGTTCCGTATATTATCTTTTATCAGTACATTTGCATTCCGGGCCACATGCCCGTCCATTCCTTACACAGTTTCACTACCTCCCCGTCTTAATTGCCAGGTTTCTACCTCCCCGTCTACATCATCTCCGCCTTTATTGCCTGGCATCATCTCACCTTATCTTCTTTCAACCCTAATTCACCCTCTTTCTGCTTCATAACTCGGTCTCTCTGCAAGTATATAAAGGTACATACAATGCTTGTAGTAGACCAGCCAGTGAGCCACTAGAAGCAGAAATCAATCGGCATTTCTCCCCTTTCTTTATCTTTCTTTTGTGTGCTAAAGAACTTCTTGACGACATCGAGCACAAGGTCAAACGGAACCAGCAAAGCAGTAGATTCGCATCAGTTCAAAGCACGACGCACCCTCCTTCGAAGTCTAGTTATCCTTGGGACTCTTTCTGCACACTCTCCCTCTCCTCTTTACCTCTCTCACCATTCAGGGAAAACTAACTTTGCCTCGCACTCACCGCGGATTGGCTCCGCACAAATTGGCTGCCCCAGTGAGGCAAAGTTAAATTCTCTTTTGCTCTTGAGTCGCCCCTGCGACTTGTCTATGCCCCGACCAAACGCTATACCGCCCAGAATCCTACCATCGAGAACTACCAGAAAGGCTTCGACGTCCTCTAGTGCTTCAGCAGTCTCCTTAGAACAATCTAGACCTCCCTCTCCTACAGCATCGACATCGTCTGACAACACAGCTCGCCCCGATCAAGTTTCACCGCCTTCGACATTTCAAGCCACCTCCGAATACTCTGTTCCCTTTTCAGCCTTAGTTTCCAACGCAATTAATCACCTCTCACCACCAATTACTTCGAGCTCCACCCCATCCACGGTTCCAACCTCAGCAATCGCTTCCGCTCTAGCATCAAGGATTCCTACTCCATCACTCCCAGAAGCACTTCCGGTCACCTCCACATTTCCCCTTCCGTCTGACACAACGACATTCCTACTAAGGCCAGCTTCCTTCCTTGATTCCCCTTCCACCCCTTCAGGATTCGAACCATCCTCGCCTCCTTCACCCTTGTTTCAACAACGATCCTCACTTCCGGTTCAGCCTCCAGTAATCGTTAAACAACACACTACAGCACCTCCCTCAGCACCACTCATGTCATCAAAACTTCCTGTCCAAGGTCTTGCAGGAATGCCGCCCCCCGATCTAATAAAGCCCCCTTCTTTGGCGACCAACCAGGGGATCACATCGAAAGTTTCCTCAGAGAATACGAAAATCTAGCTAGCGTGGTCGGACTCACTAATCAACAGATGGTAGAACAAGTCCTCAGATATGTCCCATCTGAGCAAGGCGACCTCTGGCAGTTCTTAGACGGCTACAGCATCAAAGACTGGGATACTTTCAGGAAGTCTCTCGAAAAGGTCTACACCGAAGCGTCCCTCAAAAATCGGTACTCCAAACAACGCCTTCGAGACTTAATCAAATTGTCATCCAAAAAGCGAATGGCTGATGAAGGCGACGTCAGAACTTATTACAAAAGGTTTTTACTGTTTGCCCAACCCTTGATCAGCTCACATCGCCTCACCAATGAAGAGCGCGACAATGCCTTCTGGAAAGGTTTTCATCCAGACGACCGACGATGCTTATACCATCGGCTCATCAGTGATCACCCCCGACACCCCAAAGGAGAACCATTCGACTATGAAGATGTGCTTGAAGTAGCCTGCGCCGAATTCGCAAGTGGACAATACAACGCGTTCAGTTCAGAGGACGAATGGGACACCACTCCTTCTGAAGACAACATCAAAACCGATCCGGTTCTCCAGCAGTGGTTCGGCCAAGATGCCCGAGACTTGAGGAGGAATGACCGTGACTGCGCTCCCTCTGACCTAGAAGCCCGAGACTCGAGGAGGAATGATCGTGACCGCGTTCCTGCTAACCATAGATTCAGAGACAATAGGCTACGACAGGAAGTCTATCCCAACACCACAGAACTTTTGAATTGGGACGCTCGCCGCCAAAAACCTTCACGCGACCAGGAAGACCAAGAAATTGACGAGCTCACGAAGAAGATCCACGCCCTATCCCCTAGTGATCCAGCCTATGCCGGGCTGTACTTACGATTCCAGCACCGATACCCTGCCCTTATCCAAACGTTTCCCAAGCCCTACTTTGGCCACCAAGCCGTGTTTTATCAAGCACCTGTAGCGACTCCCTCATACCATCAACCACCTATGGCGACCCCTTCATATCATCAACCACCTGTGGCGACCCCCTCATACCATCAACCACCTGTGGCGACCCCCTCGTACCATCAATCACCATCAGCACAAATGGCTCCATCTGTCCTCCCAGCAAATCTGAGTGCCGCAAAGGCTATATTTTTCCGTCGCTGTGCTGATCCCAATGAAGGATGCGCCTTTTGTGCTCAAGCTGGACATCGCATTAGGCAGTGCAAATCTGCTGAAGAGTATATTGATTCTGGTTGGGCCTCAATAGTCAACAACCGTCTCAGCTTGCCAAACGGACAACCTATCCCATTAAATGGCGCAAATCAAGGACTCCAATCAAGTATAGATGAGTGGCTGGCCCAACATAGCAACCCTTCCACCACAACCTTTCCGCGCGACGCTCCCCCTCACCAAACACTAACCATCCAGACCTTCAGAATTCAACCTACAACATCAGCACACATTGTGGAAGTTACCGAACCCGATCATAGCCCTGTGGAGTCAGAGGATGACAGTGACGAAGACGGTTTGGACATATTTCAGGTATTCGCCACAGAAAGGAAGAAGCGACAGACAAAAGCTTCAAAAATGCCAGAGCTCGCCCCAACGATTACAATAAAGCCGACCACGCCAGCCCCTATTCCTTCTCCCGACCCGTCTCCCATTGCTCCGACCACACCCCCGACCCATATTCCTGCCCCGCTTTCTAACCCCTTGGTCACGTGAACCGCTCCCCAATACCGATACCAATCATCTATGGAGGATCAACGTCTTGTAGAAGAACTTCTTGCTTGGCTCATGACTGGTAAACTTGCTCTTACAACACCCGCTCACATTTTGGCTGCAAGCCCTACTATTCGGAAGGAGATGGTTGAGAAGCTATGCACCCGACGCGTTGAGACTAACTGGATTGAAGAGACTCCAGACCAAGTGCAAGAAGGCCCAGTATCCGTTCTAGAGCTCACCTCATGCCCCACACCCAAATTCTCAATGCCTCTCAGAGAAGTGGATGTCTTAGTCAATGGTATCGTCTCGGAAGCTGGAGTACTGGACCAAGGATCTCAGATAGTCGTTATGAGGAAGGACTTAGCTCGGGAAGCAGGCGCGCACATTAATATCCACAACCGGCTCAACATGGAAGGCGCGAATGGATGTCAAAGCGAAACTATAGGCTGTGCCGAAAACTTAGCCATGCAGATTGGTAATATCGCTTTCAAGATCCATGCACATGTAGTGGACCATGCCCCCTTCCGCCTCTTGCTTGGCCGACCTTTCCATCATCTCCTCTTGTGTCGCCTTGAAGATCATCCAGATGGACGAGTTGAAGTTCGCATTCATGACCCCTGTGACCCAGTTAGAGCCGAAAACATCACTTCTCGCGCGCGCAAGGCCCAGGATGGCTTCGCTGGGACACACTCTCTGGTTACTCAAGTCTCCCATTCCTGCATCGACTCTTCTCGCCCCCACCATTTCACTACTCTCACCTCAAAAATCCGACCGGTTCTGGCATCGCCGCCTGAAGATTTCGGTACCATTCGTCGCATTCCCTCCAATATATTACGCTCCCTTCCTCATCTTCCGGCACAACCTCCGCATTTTACCTCCGAGAAGCTGAAACTATCGCAACATGTATTCAAAGTCAATGTACTCGGGCCAGCTTGGACTAACGACAAGAAGAGGCGATTTCAGGAAGACTACCATGCCTCGGTCAGGGTCTCGGTTATCGAACACGTCCTGCGGGTACAACGCTACATTTCGATTCTGTTCGGCGTCAGAAGACTCTATACTTGACAACAACAAAGAAGTTTGACCGGGGACGGTCAATTTTTAAACCCCCCGGGAGATGTAAGGATGGCTCGGGCGTTGAGCATGAAACCTCCATCTATCGCCTCTCCCCTCTTTCATTACAAACCCTGAATTAGAGCACTTATGATCTAGTTCCGTATATTATCTTTTATCAGTACATTTGCATTCCGGGCCGCATGCCCGTCCATTCCTTACACAGTTTCACTACCTCCCCGTCTTAATTGCCAGGTTTCTACCTCCCTGTCTACATCATCTCCGCCTTTATTGCCTGGCATCATCTCACCTTATCTTCTTTCAACCCTAATTCACCCTCTTTCTGCTTCATAACTCGGTCTCTCTGCAAGTATATAAAGGTACATACAATGCTTGTAGTAGACCAGCCAGTGAGCCACTAGAAGCAGAAATCAATCGGCATTTCTCCCCTTTCTTTATCTTTCTTTTGTGTGCTAAAGAACTTCTTGACGACATCGAGCACAAGGTCAAACGGAACCAGCAAAGCAGTAGATTCGCATCAGTTCAAAGCACGACGCACCCTCCTTCGAAGTCTAGTTATCCTTGGGACTCTTTCTGCGCACTCTCCCTCTCCTCTTTACCTCTCTCACCATTCAGGGAAAACTAACTTTGCCTCGCACTCACCGCGGATTGGCTCCGCACAATGTTAATGGATTTATGCTGCCACCGCCTGACCCTGTACTGGTTGAGGGCAAGGAAAAGTATGAGGTTGACCATATTCGCAATGTGAAACTGTTTGGTCAAACACTCAAATTCCTTGTGCAGTGGAAAGGATACAGCAAAGGGGAGGACTCATGGGAGCTGGCCAGAAACTTCAAGCTCACTCAGGAGGCTGTCAGAGACTTTTATGCTCAACACCCTGGTGCACCATGAAAGATAGCCATGCTCACCTTCATGTCCACTCCCTGGCAATTGCCACTTTATTTCACTGAGGCTTGCGAGGACGCAATGCCCTGAGAAGGGGGGTACTGTCCTGGATGCACATTTTTGCCATCCTGGACTGATTGAAAACCATCCTGAGGGCATCATGCAATTGCATGTCTTGCAAAGTCAACCTTCTTAGACTTAGATAAGATAAGGAGGAGTTTGGACTGATCTGACCTGGTCCACATGATGTGAAGTAGTTGCTGCCCTATGCAGCAATGGACACTGATAGATACACACAGCCATTGTTTGAGTAATACAGATTGACGATTTGATTATAGAGTGATCTAAAGTAGTCTAGTATGTATTTTAGATAATGCCAGACTGGCAGAAATGATCGCACATTAGTAAACAAGATGTGTCAGGGTACTTAGAAAAGTAAGCCACTGATAACTACTTAGATTTACATTGCACACTTGATTGGCTTTGGTATTTCATAGGATAGTACTAGAATGTATTTAAAGACACCCTGTAGCATGCTGCAGACCCCATCTTGTCCTCTTGGGGCTGTAGGTGCAGTTTATCTTTGTATTTACTCAGGCCCAGCTAATCTTGTCCTCTTGGGGCTGTAGGCTCTTAGCAAAGTTCAATATAGGTCTATTCTTGCTGCATAAGCAAGGCAGAGTCCTCTGACTGCTTCAAGCCTTACATGTGCATTAATCTCTGCATTCTGGGCAGCTTTCCAACTAGGATATTTTCACCTCTGAGTTACCACAATCTCTACATCTTATCTAATCTTACATAGCAAGTGTGGGATAGAAGCACCTGTTACAGAATGTGTCAATCCATGCACAAGCACTTGCTTTGGTCTGGCAGAGTATGTGAGTAGCAAAAAATTGACAGATTGTTACATACCATCCTAGGAATGAGACTTTCCAACAAATGTAATTGATGATACAGGTTCATGGAAGACCAAAGTTTGTTCTGCCTGAGGGAGGCAGTTGCCATGATGCATTCCTTGGAATTGGGCTTCAGATCAAGAATGCCTGTGCATATAATTTTCAACTCAGTCAAGTGCTCCATAGTCATACTGGAGAAGGTAAGAGACTGCAGGGAGTGAGTTAATGGAATGCCAGAAGGTTTCAAGTAGCAGGTTGACATGATGCTCTCTTTGTTGGGGTTGAAAGCTGGAAGAACCTCAGGTATGACCCAAGCTATGAAATGGCATTCCATTAACTCACTCCCTGCAGTCTCTGACCTTCTCCAGTATGACTATGGAGCACTTGACCAAGTTGAAAATTATATGTATGGGCATTCTTGATTTGAAGCCCAATTCCAAGGAACACATTGCAGCAACTGCCTCCCTTGGACAGAAAGAACTTTGGTCTTCTGCAAACCTGTATCATCAATTACATTTGTTGGAAAGTCTCATTCCTAGGATGGTGTGTAACAATCTGTCAATCTTTCTGCTCCTCACATACTCTGCCTGTTGAGGTTTCAGCACCCTAATCAAGGGACATTCAGTCTCAGGAAAAGTATAGCCATGTTGGGGATTGAACCCAAGACCCCCAGACATTCTAGGTCCAGTGCTCTAACAACTGAGCTACATGGCCTTGGGAACTTCAAGGTGGTTTCTGTGTGTTATGCCCTAGCCATAACCAGTCCACCCATGTACAGTGTGCCATTACTAGGCTTCAGGCACTTCTCAACACTGCCAGACTGAAGCAAGCACTTGTGCATGGATTGACACATTCCTTCTCCACACATCTGCAATGCTATCACAAGATAAGCACATGGTTGTCAACATGGAACATAGTGATGTGCCTGGCCTGGCTCAGAGAAACTAAAAGCCAAAGCCGCCGGCTCAGGCCATGGCTTTCAACAGTACATACAAGTGCAATAGCAATTGTCAAAATCAATAAAAATCTGATCACAAAGTGGTTGATTTGGGTCACATGATCATGTTTATCACGGCATTTCAAACTTTTTCTTCAATATAGCTTTGCAATATGTAACACACTAAGTCAGATTTGGATTAGCTGAACTATAACTACTGGTTATATGTCATAAAATTCTCTCTGCCAAAAGCCATGGCTTGGGCCAAGCCAGGCCAGGGCCAAGCCATCTGTGGTGGCTTTGGCTCGGCCCAGACTTCAGGAAAGCCAGAGCTGCCTCAGGCTGAGCCAAAGCCGCGGCTTTTGGGCCAAGCCGGGCCGGAACATCACTAATGGAACATGTTGTTCCAGCCACTACTATCAGCCCATCAAGTTTGTCAACCCTTTCAGGATTTGTAGACTACACTGCTATAGTAGCAAGTCAACGTGTTGCTGGTAAGTCTGCCTTGACTTATCTCAACTGCCAAGCTCATTGTTTCCTCCAGCTATTCTTCTGAGATCACCACTACTTTATGCATGCGTAATTCTTCAGCAAGTAGATCCTCCTAGCTTCTAGTGCATATTTCCAATGTCCTACTTTTTCTCGGAAAAAGGTTCTCCATGGTTTTCTGACCAATAAATATGATTGGACCTTCCTTCTCATCCAGCTCAATGATAATTACGATGGGGCCTCCAATAAGCAATCCTCTGTGATTTAGTCAACCACCTTTGGTGGCCAACCTGTTTCTGATTTGATTGCTGGTATTTTGGCATGCTGGGTGAGTTTGATGCTACTATGCTAGATTGAATTGTTGATTGATTGGTTTGAAGCAGTGTAGTCAATGATACTCTATACAACGACTTGTGTGTATTCAGACATGGAACATAGACTAGTAACCATGCAACTTAGGCAAGTGCATCAATAAATTCAATTTCCAAAAAAAAGAACCATCATGTGAATGGAACCCCCCTCTCTAAAAAACGACAAACAGACAAAAGGATCTATGGACGGACGTGTACAGATGTAAAAGGTGTACTGGTGCTTTGTAAGTTATATCTCACTCCACTCCGTTAACCTTGCATGATGATCTGTCGAGACGTGATGATCCGTTGTGCAAGAGCGCTCAAATTCGCATCAGCGACGACGACGTCCGGAGCATACTCCACTCCAAACATCTCCCTTATCGCACGAGCGATTCGCCATGCCTGTCGCTCAGACCAAAACCGGAAATCGTCAGGGTCACCTCCCTCTCCCTCTTCGTTACCGCCACTACCCCCGACGGGCATGAACTGGGGATCAATGACGGGTCGCCATCCAGACAGAGTGGGACCACGTGGGCAAGTGCAGCGCGCACCGATTCGAAGTCGACCTTTTCTAGGTGGTCCACTTTAGGTTAGGGGGGGGGGATATGTACGTGATTTAGTAAGCGAAGTGAAGAGTACAAGGGAAAAACGCACCGTATATCTCGATGGGCCCGTCCAGCGCAAGGACATTATACATCCCATCATGGTGATACCGCACTTCATACCGACCGACCGTCCACGGTAACGCATCTCCCTGAAACACGACCGTACCGCTTTCTTCGTCGCTTGATGCGCCGCCGCCACTACTAACACTACCATCACCTTTCACAGAGCTCGAACCCGAACCTGAACCTGAACTTGAACTCGTGGAACTCGTATGACTGTTGATATCCTCGCCAATAGGGAAATCACCATCCCACTCTTTGTCATGGACGGGCATCCACATTCCCAAGGACGACGTACGCGTCACCAGCGACGATTGGTTCGCCCCAACACGATACAAGCCGATCCAGTCTCTCCGGGAATGGTGTCGTGGCACTTTCCATGCAATCTTGATCTGTTCTCCAAGTGGAATCGTAGCACCCCGCCGTCACAGTCCGCGCGACGCGATACTACGCGTACCTTGTACTTGTCCGTCTCGTACGCTGACAAGTCATTTGCCAGGAGCCTGCATCACCCAATCCCGTATTCCTTCATCAGCATCCTGAACCCGATTTCTTTAAAAGACAGTGAAGGACAAGATACGCACGGATAACAAGCTTC
>WTXG01000469.1:0-20613 GCA_022496185.1 Multifurca ochricompacta | reverse complement strand
GCTGTGCCATCTCTTCTGTGTCCGGAGTCGGCTTCATGAAGGTGGACACAGCTGCAAAACTAGTCACAAGTGTGCGCATCAATGTGGATTCTGTGAAGATGATCTCTGTGGTGCACCGTATGTTTTCACGACGTTACTTATCACTGCTACTGAAGAAAACCAAGTGCTGGACACCCTGGGAAGCACATGTACGTGAAGTAGGTGCTCTTGTGAAGTCATTTCCTTATCAGTGTATAGTTGTGTCGTCAACGCTCATTTATGCGGCGAAACTTGCCACCTGTTTGGAAAGCGAGGTTGTTTAGAGGAATGCACGAAAGTAAGCCTATATGACACTCTCCTGAATCGCTGAGCGTCGTGTCTTTAGGTTATGGGCCATGCTGAAGATGAGCACTTGTGCTCCGCCCCCGTCCACATGTGTGGCGAGGTATGAATCCGCTTATGTCATCGTCGGTGCAGACACGTTTCGCTTATCCCCTTACGCAATTTCTAGCCCTGCTCACTTATAGGGATAGTATTACCAGGTGGGAAGACGTATTCCTGCCTAGAACGCTGTGCATTTCCAGGCACGCCTTTTTCCCAATAGTTAGCCTTCTCAGCTAGCTGGACTCCTTATAGTGACCAAGATCACAAGTTTCACTCCTGCTATACAACGCTTTGCCCGGCGACATGCGAGCTCTGCAAACGACTTTGTAATCAATCGCACCTTCATGGACTTGATCCACGCACGCACCATCTGTGCGGGTCAGTGTATTTCCCACTCTATGAAGGCTTTAGGATAAATATGGCGAGCAGAGAAGAGCACACATGCCCAGCTTTGTGCTCAGATCTTGGAATTTGTCAAATTGACACCGCCCCCAGTCCATCCAGGCGACATTCACTGGCCGACTTGAGACGTTTCAGTACACAAAGGTGATTAGGATGATGTGTGCTGCAGTTGATTGCTAATTGTTTGTTTAATCATGTGCACTTAGTATACACAAGGTCCGTTCGATTGTAAGCCGAGGTGCCGTGCTAACCCCCAAACTAGTTGCAAGGCAGCTTCAGTGTGTCAAGACTATTCCACAGGGCCAAACGTCACACCACGGCGCACACGCTCATAGCACAGAAAAGCAGGCATCTCACCACTGCAGAGCCCGGTATGTGGTTTCCCAGAATGCCTCTTAATTGCTGAAGTAAACCCGAACTATGTAGTTGTGAGAATTGTGGCTATTTTTGCACCTTGCCTCTTGGTAAGGAACCCGCTTATCAAGTTGTGCTGGCTATTAATGGTGATCTGGGACATCTGAAGGTCACCCTCAGCCAGACCACGACACTAGTCACGGATCCATGACGCAGACTCGCTGGGCTGTTGATGGGCCCGATGGGACAAGTCTTGAATTAGGAGGCCGAAAGTTCTCCTCCAATGATGAAGGAGCGCCTATGATGTGCAACCTCGTCTGTTCGTCACTGGATAGACACGTTCACATTGATTATTGCCGTGCCGGGGAGGATGGAAGATGCGATGACGCAGATATCCAGCACCTCGGCGTAGGGATGGTTCCACACCCAGACAAACCTAAGGACTTTATCACTCATGGCCTCCATTGGCGTAGATCAGGTGAGTCCGGTCTTCCCTATTTCACATTAACCCCAAGCTTAACGTTTTCCTTAGGCTTTAAAGGTTATGGCTACACTTTTTTGCAAATCTGTGTGCTAATTTCTGCAACAAGACCCATACACCCGCGATGAGCAGACCAACTTTGCAAAATGGTGCGCCTTTCCTTCTCCTCAGCCTTAGATGAGCTCCTAACGCCCTCCTTTAGTGACTTTATGTGCTCAGGTATGCCATAGAACTGATAGCTTACCACTCTGATGACCGATTTTGCGCGTAGGTCCTGAACATTCAGCCGCAACCTGCTGGCTCTGGGCAACCATCGTATTGCACGTTGCCCATATTCCATCCCCCCATGGACCCTAACAGTCTTATGAACGGTTTTGGCTATATTTCCTACGATGGTCATCGGTTCGAATGTAACAACCCTGTTGTGATGCGGCAAGCATTCCATGTGTAAGACCGTTCTTATCGCACAGCTACAAACACTAATGCAGGTAATCAACAGGATATTTGTCATCGATAGGTAAAGTGGCCATGCATCCAATGAGCGCTCCTTCTTATATTTTTGATTTAGATCTGGTTCAATGTCTCTCGATGACCGTCGTCCCCTGTCTAATGCACCGGCAACGAACCTAATCCAGTGGTACTCCAATAACAGGCTCGGCGCTGTCTATTCAGCCTTATACAGCTTCTGGACCGCCCGTCATGTCGCTGTTACGCCGGGACAACAGACCAGTGGCGCACGGCGAGACGCTTATAGTATCATCTTCTTCGATGCAGCAGCTTCATGTGTTCTGTTTAACGACTTCACGAGCTCTCCGGACCAACTTCTAAGTGTTGTGTTGACCCACCAGGCTGATGGTGGCACAAATTATTCGGAGGCCCTCCGAGTAGGTCAAGGAGTCATGGCACAGTCCTGGAGCACGGAAAGGCACGTCCCTATTTAGCTTCGTGTGTATGAGGGGCGACTTTTTTGAAGTTTTACTCCAAAATCAGAGCACCGGTCATGATCTTCCTTTCTGATGGGGAATGTTCCGTGCACGACGAGTCCATCCAAAATCTTTGTCGCTCTGCGATTCAGCTTGGGTGAGTCATTTTTTTCTTCCTGCGCATAGCAGATTGCTTTACGGAGTGTATAGAAAACCACTGTCTTTTCATGCTGTTTCGTTCGGCCCGGACACTTCGTCCACGTATCTCCGCAGGATGGCTCAACTCGCCCTAGAAATCCAGAATAATGCCCCTCGCGATCTTCTCACACCTGCAACTGCCCAGGTTCCTTCCTCATTCACAGTCGCCCTCGATACGGTGAGTGGTCTACGGCACCGCAGGCTATAAGGACGGACTCAATACTGATGGGACCACGCAGGTGCGGCTTGCAGAAACATTCTTGGTAATCGCTGAATCGCTGAGGAAACCACGGGGTTCGCTGATGCGCTGAATTCGAGTTTCGTGGATGTTTTTCTTTTAATGTCCGATACGGCGACTTCACTTACAAAATTTATGAAGCCTGAGCCGCCGATATCAGGGTTTCGTTTATTGATTTATAAGAGCTTGAATATAGTAGGAGTAACTAGTTCTGCGCGAATATGAGAGTTTTCACTAGGGAAGGCGTAAAGATGAAGGTAGACAGATTTTAACATGAAGGCTATTGTTAAGACTTATAGCAGCGGAGAAGAGAGTTGCCGACGATTGTAAATCAAAGTCAACGGCATAGTATACCTGTGCAGGGGCATGCAAGGGTCACGATATTGAAAGGTCCTATGTGAGGTGCAGGTGGGTTGTTAGAGTGAAAGTATGTTGTAGTTCTTTTGGTTGTAGCTTTTCAGGTGTAGCCCGCGCTGTAAATTCGACATGTCACAATATGCAATGCAATTCGTCGCCCAACTCTCCCCCACGCTAACAACCCTAAAGTGGTAATATTGTCACACGACTTTGATTTGTAATAATATCAAAAAGGAAAGTTATCATTGAGCAACGAAATATCATTACAAATCAAAGTCATGTGACATGTAAACAACGTTTTAATAGTTATTAGTTAATGTCCTCCCTCCTCCCATCCATGCAATGGACAATAACACTCCTTCTGCTACAAAAAAATGTTCCGAGGCATGGTGTAAAAATCTTGTGCCTTGACACTTACTGCACAAGACTTGTGACCATTGTTGAAGGCAAGATAGGGAAAACAAGAAGGTCCAAAGAGTTCATGAGAGTGAGAAAAAGAAGCAAAAGGAGTTCAATGAGTGCACAGTGGGCAAAAAAACCAAGAGGGTGGATGAAGACACATCAGGAGATGAAAGAATGTCAAGCAGACCTTGGGCTGAGGGTGATCTCATAAAGAGCAAGGACAAAATAGAGTATATGGTAATCAGTAATCTACTATGGATATAAATAAGGATTAACAGTATAATCTACAGATATTTAATACTAGAGAGGAAATGTTCCACTGGTTTCTGATAGAGAGTGCATTGACATGATTCTGGAGTGAGCAGGGTGAGCAGTTTGTGGTACCTTGCTCCCCAAAAAAATGTACATATCCCTTCTGGCCATTCGCAAGTTCCAACAGGCCAAAGCAATTCTTTGTCTTGGTGATGTCACTTAAAATGGCATCCATCATCCATGAACGCCAGAGATTACCCATAGGCGATGCAGGAGACATCAAGGCAACATTGACAGTGCAACTTAGCTGGCCTCTCTCAAAGCACTACTGAATACCTTTGTCTGGTAGGTTGTATATTTGAGAAGCGTGCATATATGGGTCTCCCCGAGAGTAATGACGCGATCACGTTTGCAAAGGCCAAAGTTCAAAGGCGGGTTCTTCGAGAAATCACAATGGTTGGGTTGCTTCAACCAACCCAATTGTCTTTATACATCTCCTAAGGATGGGAAAACATCACTACTCTATACAACAAACTGTGATGACCGCTCGTCGTTTCGCATGGCCTGTGATTATTCAGGAGCAAAAATGAATGCTGTCAGCGGACCAGGATTTACCGCCTCCAGCTTCCAGCCCGTGACGCTTCCTAGCGCCGAGAATTGCTCGACTGTGCGCTCTTGCCCGTTGAATACTGTAAACATCTGCGCAGTCTCGTTTCCTTATTCTACACCTTGACAAAGGTAAACGTTACCGCACCTGCAGGTCAAGCATTGTTATAAATGCTCCCATCCCCGCACCGAGATTCCCAAGGAGTGGTGACGGTGGGGGAGGAGGACCACCAGGGGTGGGGCACACGTGCGGCATGACACCTTCAAAGACAAGTAGACGCGTGTTTGGCATCGCAGTGGCACGCAGGTTCTTCAAGATAGTAACGCTGGGGCTATCCGCCCAGTCATGGAGAATGAGGCGGAGTACATACGCCGCAGGCTCTTTGATCGTTTGAGGCTGGAAGAAGTCGTGGGCTGAAGTTGATATATGAGGTTTACGGCCCGGGTCTGAACAGGTAAACGGATCACCTTCGAGTCTTACACGATCATCCTTTACCGCATGAGGCGCAACTTCGGCCCAGAACTGTCTCGTCAGCACAATGAGCGAGGGTAGGCAGACTGGCACTCTAGTAAAGAAGTCTTACACTTTTAGCGTCTTCGACAACAGGAGGGAGATCTTGGATGACGAATTTAAGGTGCGGGAAAGCTTTATACAATTCATGAGTGACTTTTCCAACGTTTCCACCAACATCAACCACGACACTATCAGGTGCAAGGGACTTCCAATCAAAGCTTTCAGTATAAATTGTGGAAGGGAAACGGTCTGCGCCGCCCTTCATTGCAGCCGTAAAACGGTGGTAACGCCAGACATTGTCGGGCTCCTCGTACCACTGCCAGATTGACCCCTTTCTGCCAGTAGCAATGTTCCATGGTGTGTCGACATCCGCGGGTTCATCCTTAATGTAAGAGCTGAGATATGCGGCACCTTTGAATGCTTCGTCCGCACTACGGTAATCGATTGGAGAAAATGAGATCGTTCAAGGATACGAAAAGGATGGCAATGCGTACACATGTCCCACGAATGCCGCTGCGGGTGCATCCTCATACTTGGTCAGTTTGCTGTGACACGAGAGACGGTGATTAGACAGTCAATTGAAGGATCGGTAATAGATGGGTGGACGCGTACTCTTTCTTGAGCTCTTCAAGAGGTTTAGATTTGACAAGAATAGAAGAGATGCGGTTATTGCGTATATGTCTGGGGCCACCTCCTGGAAAACATGACGACTCGCAAGATAGCGCAAGACACGGGCTACCAAGCGAGAAAGAATGAGGTACCGGCCTAACCAAAATATTGACTTGACAATAACGTTACCAAGTTTGACAGAGTCGACAACACCCGTCTTGGTACTAATGTCTTTCACGTGAAGACCCTGAATTTCAAATGCATCAAGTTAGACGCACCATGAGTCAGGCGGCGCTAGGCGCTACCAACTCACCTGTGGACCAGCGTCCTTGAGAGCATCAGCGACATTAATCTCATCGATAAGCCCCAAGGAGGATGTCAAGTACATTGCAGGAGCATAGTCTTGAATCGTCTCAAGTGGTGGCCTCACAGTGGCGATTATTTGGTAAGCAGCCGCAACAATTAGGCGTGTGGCGGCACCAAGCTCAGGATTATCATCAAGAGGTCCAGGCTTGAAGGGTTCGTCGAGGGAAGGAAATGAAAGACCATGATTTGAGTAGGCAGATTCAAGGTCCTGCACACCTTGTGAGATGATTCCTGCGAGTATCGTAAGTGGACTGCTTGACATAATTTGCGATGCGCACGATTGAGGAACCTACACGAGATTGATTTATAGGTTACGCATCATGGGTAGTCGCACGACTCGACTCCATCAATGACTTTACTAATATAAGATATTTCTTCTTCAATCGGAGCCAATCACTGGGAACCAACTAGAACTTACTGGTATTTGCGCTCGCATTGCGGCGCTGCTCGAGGTGAATGTCAACGGAAATAGGCCACACCCCTCCCGAGAGCACCCCCTCACTTGTCAGTCTAGTACAAACGTGGGAATACTAAATAGGTCCCTCTCTAATGTCTTCTAGGCCCACTAGCCCAAGCAAGAGAGCGATGGATGGAGCGAATTGTATTGGATATATCTCCATAACTTTCAGCGTTTAGGCCCTTGCTTCCCTTCGCCCGTTCCTTGAGCCGTATAATAACTAGGAAACCACAAAATGGAGACTGAAGCATATGGAATGAAGATGCGTGCGCACACAGTTGTCACCTTACCGATGAAAAGATAGGGCTCTCCTAACCTCCGTGACCATACATAATCAAGACATAAGGGGATTACGTTGTCGACCTGGATGAAAAACTGCGGACTTTGGTTCGCTGGAGGCTTAGAAGGAGGAGCGCGCGCACCACGCTGTGCGCCTCTGGAGGCCCGAATGAGCTTCAAAGTTTGGTGATATCCCTTTGGGGGAATTCCTTGTTTCCTTGGTATGGAAGTACGGTTAGGTTGTCTCGCTCCTTCATTCGCGCGCCCCAATACGTGATCTAGTTTCAGTACTTGTCTTTGAAAAGACAAGTGATCTTTTTTTACTACATGATAGCAAGCGCGACAACGTGGCTCAAGTGTGGGACGTTCGCACCTAGGATCTTTTGTTTTAAATTCCTTGCCTCATCGATCACAGAACTACATAACAAGCAGAGGCAGAGGCCAAATTGGATGAATGCAGCCAGTTTAATATTATTTTTGTTTTGACTCAATTGAGTAGGGTGCGACCTGAAGCTCGACGCTTCAACTATATATAGCCAAGCAAGTATAAATCGCCAGTACTTTGACTAATCCATTCTCGCGGTAAAACCGGTTCTCATTAATCTTCAGAATGTTCGTCAAGTCGCAGGACATCCCTCCGAGTGCTTACGTTCCACCTCCACTCCACAATCACCTCATCTCTCCTGAGGCTCATCATTATCTCACTCTGCGACGTTCGGACTTCTCGTACATCGTATCGCTCCGCTCTGACGCTCCCGTAAACTTCGTTCGAAATTATCGCCTTTCTTGTCCCTTGACTTTTTGGCACAATATGGCGTATAGAACTGATCCGCCACCGCCACTTTTTTTTTTTTTTTTGGAATGTGGTTTATATCAATTCGATTATAACGATTACGGTATCGGTGGGAATTGAAGAAAGTCGTATTTACATAAAATCTCAACAAGAGTCCACATATCTCTGTCAATTCCTCAATTTCCCTCTGTCGAGTGAACAATGAACAAAATCGTGTGTCAGTGAACCATTCCAGATTATTTTTGGCAAGGAAAATCCCGTCCACTGGTACAGTCCCAAAGTCACTATTCCTTATCGAATGGGCGCTCGGTGCAATCTAGTGATCGTCCCGGGCAATACGCCTTTCGTTTTCCAGCGCTACTGTGCGTCAGACTCACCATTACTACATCCAATGGCCCTTGACCTATGTCAACGCCGCTCGCTCCCCCAGCCGAAATGGAGCGCAACACTTCCACGAATCAAGTAAATCTGCTTCCATTCCCTGACATGATCCGAGCGCCTAGTAAAACATATGGCGAGGTTCTAATAAACTTCCCACCGAATTCGGACGCCGCTGTACTGGACGAGTCTACGAAGCAGAGCCAGATGAGCCTGTTACGAAACCAATCAGAGACAGCTTGTAGAGCCATGTGTGATTCCAGCTCGGTATTAAAGGCACGATGAATGCGTTCCAGACATTCAGGAACGCATTATGCGCCGTCGAGTGGCGCTCGTTCTCGTGATGATGGTTATCGAGCCGTAAGAAATTCCCAAGGTCTCTCAAGTCGCTCTGGTTCAGAGATACATCAGATAAGTCATTTCTGGAGTCCGTGGAAACGGAAATATAATGGTCGACCCGTTATACATGTGAGATATACAATGCGCCCAACGCCACGCCATTCTACATTTCATCCAAAAATATAATCCACAAATAATCCACCCCAAACAATTTCGCCGAGAGTGAAGCCATTCGATTCGAACTATCTGATAATTAGTGCACGCTACCGAGAGTGACAAACGTGGGCGATTTACCGCCGTCAGGCAACTTTTCGTGTCGTCCACGTCAAGGTTTCGAAGCTGCAGAATAAGATGGGCGGCTGTACCACCAACTGTAAGCACGAAATAGGGCACCCCTTGTTTGTTTAATGTCCCAGCTGTCGCTAGGCACGCAACCAGAAGTGCAGCGAAGACGGCTAAAACTTTTTTCACATGAACACCAAATAGAAGAGCAGTCGATTTCACGCCTGCTTGCACGTCGTCACGCTTGTCTTGGCAGGCATAGATGGTATCTAAGCGCGATAAGGTGGGAGCATATGCGCGAAACGGGTAGGATCTCGCACCATAATAGAGGGTCCAGCTATGCAAGTTCCCCGTCAACCGATTTGGCGTCGCAAACGAGGGCATAGACGTTTACTCACCACCAACAACCGATTATAAGTGCCCCCGATGCCGAAGCAAGCCTCCCGTGCAGTGCGCTCCACGCGACGAGGGATATCATGTTCATGGCCACACCTGACGCGAGAAGGAGCGCGCGAGTCGGGAATAAAGGGCTGCAAAGCAGAGGACTCACATACCTAACCAGGCTTGCGGCCAGTACGTCACGCGTTTCATAAGTGGGTAGATCCCTGCTAAGGGGAACACGGTGACAAGCCCAAGTTTCCAGCTGTTTCTTGATTCAGCGGGAATTTGCCATATGAGAAATGAAACTTACGCAAGGGGTTTGACCGGCCACAGCATAGCAACGAGCAGCACAAGATGCGCTGCCAAAAACGCGAGGGCACCCGGAACGGATACACGACCGTCGGCAACAGGCCTATGCTTCGTCCGCTCTGTGTTACCACGATCGTGAGTCACAAACAGGATTATTAAACGTCTCGTGAGTTTCTTACCTACTTGTCGGTCAAATTCACGGTCAAGGATGTCATTCCATACGCAACCAGCACCTAAATGAGAGTAAGCGAAGCACCACTAATGAGCCGAGAAAGAAGCATACTATCATTTCAGGAATGGTGTGAGGCAAACAATGGATGAATGACACTTTGCGGTGATGCTACAATGCTCACCTGTGCAGAAGGGCTGCACCGATTAGACCGTAGGTAAGATTAAAAATGTATACTTGAAGAGGGAGTGATAGCGAGCGGGCGGCCATCGTCAATCCCCAGGCTATGTCAGGATGAGAACAGGTTGTAACAGTTCAATGACTGGCGAAATAGGCGCCAGCTCACCGAAAGGCCAGAATATGAGCATCGAGCCGGCGAACTTATGGACGCGGGAGAGCTCAACCTGAAAGTGTATGAACTCAGTGTGACTGCAGCCACAGGGGGGAGGTTGGGAATGAAAAACAATTACCCAGCGCCAGAGTCCTGTAGCATGAGATGTGTTTGCAGTCATGAATGTTGAAGCGGTAAAAAAGGGGCTTCGAATTCCAGTGGTTTGAGATTGTCGGAAGGCCTTTTATTTACCATGGCGTTTTTTTTGACTTCCGAGACTGATATCGGTACCAGTATGGGTAAAGGTGGGTTCCAAATCCCAGAGTCCCAGAAAGTTTGGCGGATTTGGTAGTATAATCCCACTGGAAACTTGGAATGAAAATCCAACACCCCAGATCTACAGCTTGAAATTCTGTGACTGGTAGTGCGCTCATGGCAGATTCCAGATTATAAACGTAACTTCTTCTAGTTCATTCTGCAGCTGCGAACGCCCCCTATATTGTTTAAACCGTGGAAGCTCGGGTATTTGCGATGCGGGACTGCAGAAATTGCCAGACAAACTCAGCAAAAATATGATTTTGTGGAACGTGGTGTGTGTGTAGTGCAGCGGTGTTTTTGCGCACGAGATGAGCCATGCCAGTGGTCAGCTGAGCTCACTGGGATATTACATAATTAATAGCAGCGAATGCCCTGGGAACCGTGCTAAAGTCACTCACTGTATGAGTATTGAGTATGATATATGATGACGTATCTAATCTAACAAAACGTATCAATTGATAAATAAAAATAAAATAAACAAAGAAGAAATCCGTCGTGCCTTGAGGTTTGGTTGGTAGGGCATCACTAACGATACTTCGAGGAATTAAGAATTACAAATTTAATGCGGCCATGAACCTTATTCTATTGGTGGTTGAGCGTTGGATCACGCACGATTGAGACCCCCCCCACTTAGCCAGAACATCACCCATGGAGTGTGGTAGACAAATTACCTCATGGCACTAATTTTTTCTAATCTCCACATTAGTCCTGTTGTTCACTATCGCTGTGTAAGGACGTAGTGGCGCGCCATATTGAACTTCGTCTTGGGTGCTTCACTTACTAGCCCGTGAACTCAATCGTTCCTCATTGAACCCTTTCAAATTCCGGATGGAGCCAGGGACCACGTTAATCGATGTTGAAATCAAGAAAACTGGCCAGATGAAGATAAGAATGAAATGACACAGTGATGACAGGGACCAGGAGTTGTAAATGGTCTAACTGCCAAACACCCGAGTTACTTGCACCTCGACTTGCTTCTTCTCGTGTTTCAGAGGCTATGCATTTTCCGAGAGGTGCGGATGATCGAGCTCAGGTTTCGATTTCGGGTTTAGAGAGCATACGAACTGACGTTGTCTTTTTTTCAGCTTTTACCACATAGTCATGTCATTCATAAAATGAAGCACTTCTCTTTTTATGTTGTTATGAAATTATAAATGAATGTCGGAGTCGAGTCGGAGTTCGACTTGTGGCACCGAGAGCGTGTGAAATCTAAAGTCACGTGTTCACCTGATAATTGAAGGTGGCGCTGCTCGATGGCGCCATGCATTCCTTCCGTAATTCTGTAAAGAGCCTGTGACAACCATCGTATCGTAGCCATGCCTATCACGCAGCAATGCAACCGACGCTGTACGGTCCAACCAACAAAGAAACAATACCCACGGCCAAAACGTGCCCCCCCGCTTCTGACAACCACACGAGATCGATAAAAACCAGTGACACCACAAGAGATAATCGGCGGAGTGAAATATAGATTGAACTAAAATGCCTTCTCTAATTAGTAGGTGTTGCTCGTGACTCCCATGCTGCTACTATTTCCAGCCAGCGATGCTTGTGACAGCGAGCAGTTGAAGTCTCCTCTCAATTAATAATCCCAAGCCGATGGTTCCCATGGTAGGGTTGCTACTAAACCCACAAGTGTCGAAAACGTAAATGCTGCGACGGTCCTAGTGGATCATTTCTCCTGCCACTCGCCAATGCCGCGCCTATCACAACGCAAAAAGTCCTAACCGCCCATGAAAGCACTGCTGAGGCGCTGGCAGTGATCTGAACTAAGGGATGGCAAGGTGAGTTAAATATCACAAGCGCTGGAAGAGGAGTCCAGGGCGAGTAACGCAGACGCACAGGCCGCCGTATCATCTCAAGTCTGTCCCTGTTGAAAACTTTGATGATCCGGTGCGTTGATCGGATTCGGGTGAACACCATATTTTTTTTTGAATGGAACTTGGAAAGTTCCCCCAGTGCATGAGCGCTTAAATGCTGACTCTCACTTTACCCTTTTGCCATTATAGTGTTCCTACTGTGATCTGTTGTCGGCCTTGCATACGCCATTAAATTTTCACTCCCTTTCATAGCGAATCTCTTCGCTACGGAACTTCATCCAGTTAGAACTAGTCGAAATTTTTGATGCTGCAATGAAACTGTGTGCAGATCAAGGCTTAGCCAAAAGTATCCCAGTCTCATTCCTGACCCCTGGTATTCTGACCTTGTCCATTATCATCACAAAGCCATACCGAACTGGGCATTTATTGAATGAAGCAAGAATATGTGGTCTAGGACGCGCCGGGCCAGGGGCGTCACGAAAAACACCACGCGTGTGAATAACCCATGCCTTCGGAAGGCACTACACGATCGTGAGTCCGATGCGGAGCGGGATTCCGCAGAAGAGGGGGAGGGAGAGAGGGAGAAAGGGACAAGGGTTTGTCGGTAGTCACTGATATGGGCCGAGTGTCGAATATGTCAAAAGACACTTGAAGCTTGGTAGACCGTTTGCTAATTCCGAAAGCTGTGGCATGCAACGAGGCGAAGAGGCGAGAACTAAGCTGGTATTTCATAGACATGATATACATACATAAGGTCAGTGTGCAACGAGCCCAATCAAAGAAATGTTAGTGATATAAGAAGGGACCCGCTTCATGGGTGTGAAGCTGAAAGTAAAAATGAAAGGAAGCAACGAGAATTGATTCATGACGCACGACAATACCCATCCTTCGATACTACCAATTGGTGATACAAAGATAACTGGCGAGAGACGACAAAAGGCGAGTGGTTGAACTGGATGAGTGAGAAGGCGCAGGACGGGCCGGAATAAGCGGAGGGCGGGGCGCGGACCGTAAACCCGCCCACGAACTCTCACACCTCACTTCCGTTTTTACCTTAGCGCTTGAAGAGAGGCAGTGGCGTCTCGTTTTTGTGTGTGGGATAGGTAAAAATCCGTTTCGAACAGTAAAATTTTCGCTGCTTCGCTCGCGTAAACTTTCGGGTGGGTTCTCAGTCGCCTTCTGGGTTGATCGATTGATTTTCATTTTAGCTGCTCTATCAGGGAATTGTCTCACAACCTAGTCTTAATTCGGGATGCTGATATGTACGCGGGGGGGGGAGGCGTGCGCTGTGGTGATTTCGTTGGGGACATACATGAGGCAAACTGCTAGACCTGCAGGACCGTTATTAGACATTTTCATTGGCTATCGTATCCGCAAACAACTAGGTGGGGAAGGACGTCGTCATTTATAAGCAATGAGCTTGCTTTTGGGTCCTCAATCAATGAGGGATAAAACACAGCCACTGAGAAACAGTGGCAGCTCTCATGCCCCGTAGGACTCAAAAATAAGTGTTAGGTCTGGACGCGGGTTCAATTTCAAGTTTCTATCTTCTGTGTTCCCAAGCCCTGCAAGGGAGCGTATGACTTATAATTCAACTGATTTCGTATGGGTAGGAGGGTGGGAGATGGCTCGCAGCTCAGTGTCGGGATTTCCCGTAACTCCGATACACGTGACTAAGGTGGTCACTTGATAACATCAACACTCCCATTTGCCTGCGCTGGTGCTCATCTCTCTTAGACCCCATACTTTCCTCCACATGTAGTCAAGCATGGTGTACCAATGACACTTATATCAATTGGATGTGGCCCACTGGTGCGGGTTTTCGGCTCTGTCAACAACGTATCTACTGCTCCAAAATGGCGTGCTTCGGGTTTTTCAATCATGAATCACACTTCTCGAGGTTGGCTTTATTTGATGGGCTTTTTTACTATTCAAGGTTCTCCCAAGTGATTCGGCCAATTGACGATTTGACTCATTGTATTGCACGGTTTACTTTGGACTATCTTTATCAAGGAAATGACGCCAATCGGTTCAATTTCTCGTTGCAGACTTTGAGGCGGAGAGCCTCCAAGTTGCGGGGCCATATCCTCGTTAACTATTGAGCAACAGGTTCGAGAGGAGCCTGTAGTGTTTTTGGTCAACTGGGCTTTTGTAACCACTGCTTCAACTGCACCTGCATGTTAAAGCATTATGCAAAACCTCGAGTAGTGATGTTGTTCTCCCTAGGTTATAGATGACTTCCCCGCAGACGGGTCAGCCACGAATCGCGGCTTAACTGTGGACTCGCGACATACACTCCAGCTAAGTGAAGTGCTTCACAACTTTTTATTTCCTGATGCCTTCTCTTCAGAGCTGGGTCTGAGTCTACTCAATTGACACTGTGGCGCGTCCCCCGAGTCACGTGATCCTTGATCCTTGATCACAATCCATTCGATCTGATGGCCAGCAGACAGCAGATCTCTTCGAGCTTCGAGAAGAAACACTCATAGGCTTTAGAACCATCTCGTGGACAGGATCTCACCACCCTTCCAAGCATACGTGAAGAGCATATCTGGTGACTGGTCTCGCCAACCTTTTTCTGCATGTCATTCAGGGAAAGTGTAAGGATGGCTCGAGTGTTGAGCATGAAACAGCCAGCCATCGTCTCTCCTGAATTTAGAGCATTTAGAATCTGGCTTCGTATATCTTAACATTTACATTCCGGGCCGCATGCCCGTCCATTCCTTACACCAGTTTCACTACCTCCCCGTCTTAATTGTCAGGTTTCTACCTCTCCGTCTACATCATCTCCGCCTTTATTGCCTGGCATCATCTCACTTGTCTCATTCTAATCCTAATTCACCCTCTTTCTGCTTCATAACTAGGTCTCTCTGCAAGTATTTAAAGGTACATACAATGCTTGTAGTAGACCAGTCAGTGAGCCACTAGAAGCAGAAATCAACGGCATTTCTCTCCCTTTCTCTATCTTCCTTCGTGTGCTAAAGAACTTCCTGACGACGTCGAGCGCAAAGGTCAAACGGAACCAACAAGCAGCGATTTCCTTGAATTCAAGCACAATACGTTTACATTCGATCTAGTTATCTCAAAAGAGCACGCTCTCTTCTCTCTTCTCTCTCTCTCTCACTATCCAAGGAATACTTTGCCTTGCACTCACTGCGGATTGGATCCGTACAGAAAGTAAAATGATTATTAGACGCTGTTACTAAAAGACACAGATGAGAAGACCATTGTAAGGAAGGTGTGAGCGTTGGGCATGAAACCTTTGGCCTCCTCCACTTTTGGCTAACTCTCTGTACAAGCCCTGGACAATAAATTATCTGATATTAGATGTCATTTTTAGACACTCTTTACTATATTTCGAAGCGTTTAATGCATGACGCGAGTTTCAAGTTTCATCTTATCAGCTACATCATGCTGTCTTCCCTCTGGGCCAGCTGCCCGTCCATTCCCTACTATCAATCTTCTCATCTTACCCTCCTTGTCTCTTTCCACCCTACCAAATTCGCCATCTACGCCTTCTTTTACTATACCGCTCTTTTCAAAATCTGGACTCTGAACAAGTATAAAAAGGTATCTATACTGCTTGTAGTAGGGCTAGCAACTAGCAATCTAGCTTCTCTCTCTCTCTCTCTCTCTCTTTGTGTGTAAAAGTGTGTGTGCAAAAGAACAGTTATTGAACAAGGCGCAAAGTCAATCGGAACCATCGGCACCGTCATTAGTAACATTCAGCACGATCCAACGCTCATCGACTTCATTGCGTCACGCGGGCTCTCCTCTCTCCTCTTCTCAGCTTACTGCTCACCTTACTCTTCAGGGAACAGGCTTTGCTTCGCACTCACCGCGGATAGGCTCCGCACACCATACTGCCGGGGAACTGTGATTAAGTAGCACTGTGCGATGCTGACGCTGCCGGTGGCTAGGTCATGAATCATGAATCGGGGAGCTGACTGAAGGATTCGTTGCGCAGCTGACAATTATCGTTGTTGATGCGCAATAGCGGACATTCTGGCATCCGTATTCCGATGGGTATGCCTTTCCTAGGAGGAAGCCGCAGGGCTAGGTGCGTGCGCCAGCCTCTCTTTCGGGGCTCGACTTTTGAATTTAGGTGCTATGTCCCTAGTGCAAAGGAATCTGCTCTGCGTCTTCGTCTTCTAAGTCGCGTACCCTCCGCATGAGTATTTTTAAGTTCCCTTCCTAGCTAAATCATCAAAAGTTTAAAACCTGCCTATCCATCTGAGGATGTTTTGTTCCCGCCGACGGGCAAGTGTCAGCCTGAGCACGTAGGAGGTCGTAAAGCGATTGGGTCTTTGCAGGCTTTTGTCCCCCGATTACGAGGAAGATCCGACGACTGCATTATATCGGCCAATATTTATACCAATATATATCAATGATTCCTGGGTACAGGCGTACCGATGTCGGTACACAGGGGCTACAAGCATTGCTTCCGCCCTATCCAGGCCCCTTAAGGTCCTCACCCACCCGTGCCACCTGCCGATTTCCTGTTGTGGATATCAGGGTTTTTCCCTTCCATTTCCATTTCCATTTTCATTAAAACCGAATCCAAATGTGGGATTCTCGCCACAAGCTTCATGTCCACAGCGCCTTTGCGCTTTTGTGGCTCTTGGCTCTAGCCATTTCCTCCACCCCCTTTTTCCTATTGCATAACACATTTCTTTCTTGAAAATGTTTTCAATTAGTTCGAGTGGCCGTCGTGGGTGTGCAGGCGCTGGCTCTATTGGTCGTGGTGGTCGTGGCCGTGGTAACGCCATACCAAACGCAATCCCAAGAGGAGTTTGCAAATTTTACTGGTCTACTGGCGCCTGCGACCGCGGATTTGAATGTACATTCAAGCACGAGGCGAAGCTGCAGGCGGTGGACCCTTTATCCGCCAAGCAACTTGAAGATTATGCTCTAGACTTTTTTTCTCTAGAAGAGCTGGCCATGAACAATGGTTCTATCGTGGATTCTCAACACACCCTGCGCCCCAGCGAAGCGCATAACCATCTAAAGCAATACCTAATGGACAACTTCGTATTTCGAGGTGCCATGAATGTTGAAGGTTTTTCGCGGATTTTTGCAAGCGTTAGTCCTCGCAACAAAGCATGGGTACGACATTACCGTGACTTAACCGCGATGGTTACTAAATCTCTCGCCTTTCAAAGGACTCCAATCAGGCTCAGGTTAGTCGAGCACTTTCACCTTCACTGCATAAGGCCAATTTCACGGACTGCTGCGATAGGCTTTCCTTGACGCAATCGTTCGCGTACGTCCGCTCTTAATTCCTTGAGATATCTCTGTTTTCAACAATAATACCTTCATTATCAGGGAAATGCGCTTCTGCGAATCGGTGACGTATTGAGATATTCCCCGGTAGCCGTGAACACCAGTGCTGGATCGTTAACCCTTTCATACCAGAAAGGGTACTTCCCGATTCTCGAGGTACATCTCAAATAATAAGTCCTCTCCGGATCCTGATTATTTCGCTTCGAAGTTTCTGTCGTCGGACCTCGTATTGAAAACGACGATGCACCAGAACACAAAGTAATTCATGTTGCGTGTTCGCGCCGGAATTTGGTATCTGATTATGTCCTTTCAGTAAAATATATTCCCTCATAGATCAAAATTATGATGAATTTCAATCAACCATTCGCACATGTATGGCTTCGATGATAAATGCAGGGACCTGGGAGGACCTCTCGCCAGCATCGCGGCGAAACACATTGGATGGTCTGATTGTCTTTAAGACACTATCCACCATTCTATTGCAGTGAGTATGGTTCCCTTATATAGATCATGCTTACGCCTAGTCGTCAGATACTTCTCCCGTTTTAAACGCGCCATACAAAACCACCCTGATTTACGTGATTTCGTCGCAGACCTCTGTTCATGGTGGGATCGCTGGGAGACAGGTGTTATGGAATCACCTCCAACCTTTAAGGACCCCATTACTTCATCTGAAGTTCGGTACCTAACGTTGGCAGAGTTGCGAAAAGACATCAACCGGCTCAAGTTGATTGTGGATAGGGAATACGGGCATACTGAAAGAATGCGGCGGCCTGTAGTGCACGCAAAAGTTACCATTGGTCAAATGCATCAAGCTCAAGCTTCCCGTCTAGAGCATACGTATGATCCTCCCGGGACGCTGCGCGACGGGGGACAATCCCGCCACGACAACGACTTTACAGACATTCGAGACATTCGCATCGGACCTACGCACGAAGAACTACTGTGCCCTTTGGGACCTTATCTGCCGGTATTCCTTCAGACCGCACCTCACCACTTACCTGAGCATTCAATGCAACGACATCTAGATATACAGTTCCGACTTTTGAGAGAAGAGATGATGTATGCTACCTGTCTGGTCACTTATTGTCGTATGCTCACCATGTTTCTCCAAAGTTCTTCTATCCGACAGTCAGTCGGAGAGATTTGCAGAGACCTTGACATCATGTGGGCTCCGAGAACTCGCTCCAAGCAACACGCCACTTTACTTGAAAAACTGTTATCAACAAAGGGAGGCGCATACAAAACATCTGGAAAAAGTTCCGTATTTTTTCACCTTTATACCGGCGCTCGGTTCGCACCCCTAAAGGCTGAATATCGGAACTTCACCGTCGGCCTGCTTCTTGATGCTCCGCCTGGTGGGGCCCGTGATCAAATTGGGAAGAGAAGAGCGGAGTATTGGGAACACTCGAAGCGGCTCCAACATGGGAGTATCATCGTTCTGGTTCTTATTTCTCCGGGTCAAGCAGAAGTATTCCTGGGGACCATCGCATCCAAGGGCGCAGACATTGGAGAATATGCAAAAGCAGATGCAAACACCATTCAGCTGCGAATTGCTTTCTTCGATGCAAAGATTGAACTGATGGCCTTGCGTCGACAGCCCATTTCCGTTAATGCGTCGACGTATGCTGTCCTGTTGGATAACAGCATCATGTTCGAATCCCTACACCCATTCCTCAAAACATTACAGAATGTAGAACCGACCTCGATTCCGTTTTCTAACTTGATATCGTATTCCGGTCCTCTTGGAAAAATTCCGGTTGAACTTCCGCGTTACGCACGTGTTCCATGCTTCAGATATAACCTACAGTGCTTGGCTCGGCCTGGCCAGAATATCTCAGACCTCGATGTAAACAACCCTACGGCCGTGAGACTTGCGCGCGAAAACTTGAAGCGTTCTTGTAATTTGGATCCCTCGCAAGTTGATGCCCTGCTGGACACTCTCACGCGAGAAGTTTCCCTGATTCAAGGGTACGTTCTGCACCTTCCTCTCAAATCCAGACACTGATTACGGTGTCATTAGCCCTCCTGGAACGGGAAAGGTACAATGTTTCTACTAAAGGTACATGCGTTCAATTCTCATATTTGTTGAAGAGCTTCACAGGAAAGGAGATCCTGCGTGTGTTATTCTCGAGCAAAATCAAGCCGATAGGTCCGTCGAATTATGCGCGCGATACATCCTCTCATAGTCCTTCAGTTGTCATCGCTTTCACAAATCATGCATTGGATCACTTGCTCACATCTGTTCTTGATTCCGGGATGACTACAAAAGTCGTGCGCCTTGGATCAAGGTCAACTGACGAACGTATTGAGCAATATAGCCTCCATAAACTGGAGCAGCTCTCGGGACGCGGTGACCTGGATCGGCCGATGCGGCGCGAGTACGCTGTCATGAAAAAAGTCGAGGAGGATATGACACGCATTATGAATAAGATACAGCTCCCTCGACTAACATGGGATGACGCAGAGATATTCCTTGAATTTCACTATCCACAACACGCAGATTCATTTAAGGAGCCCCCGTACTGGATTTCAAAACTCTTCCGACAGGTCATCGAGGACGAAAATGAGAATGGAGAATGGACTCATGTTTCCAACAAGAAAAACACCACATCGGATTTGGAGATTGTTGGAATATACGAGTTCTGGAAGAGTGGTCAAGACGTTGCATTTATTCAGCCTCGCTCAAACCCCGTGGAACCTGGAGGCAAGAAAGGCGCAGACCCACGAGAAGCGTTCTTCAACGAACTGGGGTTTTCCGGCCAAATCCCGTCTGTTCCTTCGGGGAATCGTTCTCTTAAACATCTCACAGAGGGGGTCCATAATGTCTGGTTAATGTCGCTTCAAGAACGGAAGCGGATCGCCCGGTCGTGGGAAGATGACATGCGCAAAATAGCATACGATTCAAACCTGACAGAGTTTGACACCCTAAGGTTGCGATATAAGGACGCCTGCATGGTCTACGAAGATGTCCGTGATGAAGTCAGTATAGTCACATATTCCTCCGACTATTAAATGAAATTATTGGCAGTTTCGACGCAGACTTCTCTCTCGAACAGACCTAATAGCGTGCACGACTACTGGTACGTATTCGATGGTATTTAGGCAGATAATGACTAGATGACATTCAAAAACTGTAGGCGGGGCAAAACTGGTCTCTCTACTCACAGTTCGTCGATAGCTCTGGCGCACGTCGCTCGACGCTGATTCAATTTGCAGAGCATCGGCCCAAAAGTCCTCATGGTCGAGGAAGCCGGTCAAGTTTTAGAAGCACATATTTTGGCCTCTCTTGTTCCATCAGGTACGTATCTGTCAGTTTGGCTCGGCATGTTCACTTGGTTCACTGCATTTTCGCGTAGTCGAGCATTTGATCTGTATCGGAGACCCAAAGCAATTACGCCCAACCATG
>WTXG01000468.1:0-20698 GCA_022496185.1 Multifurca ochricompacta | reverse complement strand
CGGTAAGACATGCGTTGGTCAGGTGCCATATCAGGATGCATAAATGCTATTGGATGTATGTAATATAAATTTTAGAGTGACTTCCGTGCTAAGGCCTGGTGGTCTAGTAGTATGATTCCTTCTTAGGGATGCAAGTTGGAGGAGGTCCCGGGTTCAATTCCCGGTCAGGCCCAAATTTAGGCCTGATGGTCTAGTAGCATGATTCCTTCTTCGGGCATAATTTGGAGGAGGTCCCGGGTTCAATTCCCGGCCAGGCCCTCTTTTTTTTCCCACCACTGTCTGATCTGCTATTTTGGAGTAAGTCGGATGGAAGTGGAAGGTTATGAATCATTATTTTGTTTTGCTCCGTGCTCACGGTCGTCACGCCACCGTTCGGTTCCTTCACCCGACAAATGTAGGCTGGAGTTCTATTGATCGATTGTGTCACAACAATACAGAAGGAAGAACCACTGGAAAATGAGTCCGAGAAACAATCTAGATAGCGAAATAGCAGATGGGTAGAGATATAGAGTACATCACCACTAATGTCAGAGGGACTACTGAGGCATGTAGATTATTCGTGAAGAAAGCGCTCGTGCATTTTACCAGAAAGCGCACCTAAGGATCTGGAGTGAGCGTAGAAAGGCAATACTAGAGCAGAAAATTTTACCATCCCGAGAAACACTGGCATAAATTTTCGAGAGATGTTGCCTGCAGAATGAGTTTGTCGACCTGTGCTTGCACCGAAAGCACAACGTTGGGGTTGAAATCGCGACCTGAAAGACGCCCCCCGTTCAGTTGCCCATAGCGGGGTGGAAGGACTACGAACCTGTAAGTTTGTGTTGGACACGATTCAACACCGCTAACGCCCGATCGTTGCGCTCTTGTGCCTCTACAGTATAGTCTCGAGGATCAGGCAGCAGACAAAAATAGCAATATTAGTTTAGTATCTGACGTACCATTGAGAATAGTGTTCTCGTCTGCCTTCAGCTTACGAAGAGGCTCTTGCACATATACGTTGACACGGGACAAGTCAGACGTCCGTGAGGGGTCTCCACCTGATCCTCATACTAAAAGGGAGCCCATCTGCTGCATCAGGAATTACTCACCAGCAGGGTGTCGATTGTCGCCCTTGGTCGGTATCAACCTCCAGTTGATAAGAGGGTCATAGACGAACGCCTCCAGGACGGCCATCAGAGACTCCTTGTTGTCACGTAAGACCCGCATGGAGATCTCGCAGGTGTTTCTATAGCTTCCTTCTATCCCGCTGACCTGTGAAGTGTAATTAGTTGCTACCATATCAAACAATCGGTTTTCAGCGCACCTCCATTGCGTGTGTAAGCATGCGCGTGAGACGGAACGGAATTTTTTCAGGGAACTTCTCGCGGTGCATCGCTACCTCAAAACAGTCACCGAAGTCGATATGCACCACCTTACCGGTCTTGCGTTCAAGCATGAGATTGGATGGGTGGCGATCTCCAAGTCCAAGGATGTGGCCGACAATACTGTTGACTGCTAGAGACCGGGTGAATGTAGCGCGGCGCTCGAGCCAGTGTTCTGAATTGATGCTCTTCAGCCACAACACCCGATACAGATCTTGACCGGTAGTATTCTCGAGGGCATACTCGAACACCTCGATCTTCTGTAAAAGCATAAGATTTTCGTAGTCGGGCGCCATCTAGAAGGAGCTATTGTAAGCATGGAAATCAACAAGAAAAAATGGCTTGCCTGCAGCATCAGCCGATACTCAATGTTCAAGAGTACCTTGCGCGATTCGCGGTAGTCGCGAACCAATACGTGTAACGTATCGCTATCGTGCACCCAGCCTAGAAGGCCAGCATGTGGCCCAAGCGGTATGACCGGATATCGTTGGATATGGAGACGCCGTTTGAAGCTATCGGTATCCTCTGATAGGAGCGTATTCACAAGGCTGAACAATTGCATGACTCGTTCATCTTGACGAAGGTCTTCGTGTCCTATGACAATCCGGTATCACTTTTGAGAAAGGGACTGTCCTACTGAATTTGCGTACCCTTTAATAGGTATTGATACTCCTTTCCATCGCTGCCCTTAAGATAGAGTCGACGAGGCCTCTGCTTGGATATGATTATCGACAGCTTAGGGGCGAAGCTCGTAATCGTGATAATAGGCCTCCCGCTCTGATATGTGCCTGCATTTCAGATTAGCGGCAATGAAGAGCCTATTTCGCAGTGCCCTTACCTGGAACGGCAAGCTCCAAATTACGTGCCTTCAACAGCTCTGGTGAAACGTATTGCAAATCAAGTGTGGTCAATTGTGGAAATTGCTTCTCGACTTTCTTGAAGACCTGCGGTGAAGAATAAACATGTATGCAATTAAGCAGTAGATGGGCTCTTACTGCGAAATAGATGTCCCAAGCATTGTCCAAGTCTTTGATTTCGCCGTATTTCTGGTATCGACGCGTCGCTTCTCTCGCCTCATGAAGCTCACGACCGAACGCTTGGATGAATGAAGTTTCGCGAGCCGTTTGGGGACCCTACATTTGACCCGTAAGCAGTCGGCTGATATCTACATCGACGCGAGTACCAACCCTCTCTAACTCTTCGTGGAGGGGCTCTAGCGCGGCAATCATGCCCTCTGGGTTGTGCTCAGTGTAGTACTGCCGAGAAGCCTCTTCTAGCTTCTCATGCCATTGTTCATGCCAGAGGATGGCGACACGTATGAGCTCGTGGCTGACGACAAGAGCCTGATGCAAGAATTCTACATAATTTTCCGCTCATTGTGATCGAACGCACCTGTTCCACGATGGCGGGGTTATCTTGCTTCATTCGGTCCATGATGGCGAGTGCAACATCCTTTCGTAGGGTACTTGGAGACTTCGACGCCACGGTGAGAGGATAAATCAATGCCTGCGGATGGTGCTTGCCAACGTCCGTCAGAAGGCTCGTGATGTTCCTCCGGATGTTTGTATTGGGGGTCTGGATGCGCGCAATGATCTGGATGGAGTAGGTGAGGAGGTTAGGAAAATGGGGGATCGGATGGCTTGCCTGAGGAATCACTTCAAGCCATGTGTCGACTTCGACTGTGCTGAATCCGTTGGCAATTGCGTGGCCGACGTCGTCGTGAGCTCCAAATTTGAACCAAAGGGTCAACAGCCTGAGAGTATCCTGGAGAGCATTCTCACTACGTAGAGCTATAGAGCGGAAGAAACCTGAAGCTCCAAGTTTAATGAGATCAGCGAGGTCTCGCAAAAAATATGTACCTTGGACTGCAGGAATGATATGTGGGACTAACGTAGTGCCCATGACATCAGCTGCCTTTACCTCGGATTGGTTGAGACGGTGATTAACAACCTCGAAGTTTGCTAGTGCCCACGTGTGCCATGCTTTGTACCAGTTAGGGTCGAAGTGTGTGGCGAGGAGGTACGAGTGAAGGATATCTTTCACGTTTCGCTAAGAATATTATATGAGCCAATGTGGGGACGACGGGTCATATTTTCACGAACTGTTGCCCAGCTGTCTGAAAGTTCCATCTGCCATTCGCCCTGCTTGAAGTAGCAGCGCGCTAGAAGACTTGAGAGTTCCTCGAGGTTCTGTTTAGATACGCCCGACCGCTGCCCTCGCTGTGTCGTTTCAGCCTCCAAGTCCCTTGAGAGACTTGCCGCGAATGAGCGGAGGAAGTTCAAGCTCTCCTCTTTGGACCCTGACGCCCACATATATTTTAGCTGAGCATAGACGACGTTTGGAGGGGCCTTCTGATGCTGGATGCGAAAAAAACCGTCAGCTGCATCATAAACTGCCGGCAGAAGTGCCTACCCTCTCTTGAGATAGTAACGAGTTGATCGTCTTTTCAGCAAGCAGCATGCGTTCAGATTTCCGACAGAGGTTGGCAAATTTAATCCACATAGCCGGGTCATCATCTGGGCTCAAAACTAGCGTTCGCACTTGCAAAATCCGCTGCCAGACTTCTACGTCGGGTTGGCATCCTTGAAGTCTGGGCGGCTGTAAGCAGAAGGACGAGTCATGATAAGAAGCAAATACACCTCTTAACCCAAGTTTTCCTGATTGTCTGCTGACGCTCCGGCTGATCAGCAAATTGCTTGTAAGCGATGATCTCCTCAAGCTCGGAGAGCATCTGAGCCCGAACCATCACGCTGAATTATATTAGGTGCAAGAACTGCACGCCGTGCACGCTGCACTCACTTGTACGATCGCCCGTAACTTTCGCCAATAAGCCCAGTGAGCTCTGGATCGAGCAGGTCACGCGCTTTTGTGATATGAGCCAGCGCCTTTGGGAATTGGTTTTGGTGTACAGACAGGATGGCACGATAGAATGCGCGGTCTGTTGAGTCAGTCTTCATGGTTGCAATGTAGTCATCCATGGAATCCCAATCATTCAACGACCACGCGGCAGCAGCAGCCATCGGAGCAATCTCGCGGCGCTCTTCGTGCGTCGCACTCGCCAATACTCCTCTACCTGTACCGCAAGCTGGTCCCACTCCCCAAGCGCATGCAAGCATTTCATCCGACCGATCGCGATGTCTGGATTGCCTGGGTCTTCCTGTTCCCTGCGCTCGTATGTGCGAAGCGCCTCCTGCCATCGCCCTAGTCTCTCATACCATTGATCGTGCTTTGTAATGTCGTACTGTTCGCGTGCAACGAGGAGCGTGCCCCACGCTGCGTCCGATTGCTGCAGTTTCGTGTTGATGCCGATCAGGGCTTCAATGATAGATGGCGACGTCTCCGTGAAAAACTCGAGCTCTTTGTAGTGCAGTGCCTTGGCGTAGGCGTGGTACTTCAACGCATACTCTCCGAGAATGCTGTTCTCGATTGGGAGTCGTTGGTCTTCGTGTTCCATGAACTCGCACAAGTTCAGTAACCTGTGTATCAGTTCAGATGGTGCTGTCGGTGACGTGATGGCAAAGTCGATCGCGCGGACGAGATCTTCCTGTTAGTCGTTTCAAAAATTGTGCTTTCCGAACCAGAATTAGTGTCACACCTGGTATTGCTCGTATAGCTCCCGCCAGCAAGAGATGAATGCCGCGTTGAATAACTCCTTCGCTAAAGGCGGGTGAACGTCCACCAAGCTCATGCAAGCACGCAAAGCATGAGACGGCGATTCCTTCATAAACTCCACAGAAAGTCGATGCATCCATTCTAACCAGTCTTCCCTGGTGGAGACCTGCGATGTGTCCCATGCCTGCTTCAGGTGTTGTTGATTGACTGTCATCTTCGCAGCCTCCGCAGGTGCGGAGAACTCTGGCGCCTTGTTACTTTCGTTCATGCTACAACGGATTTTTGAGTGAGAACTCCTCCGCCTGGATGTGATGCCTACATATACTCTAGCGTTCCTAACTCTTGCGGTAAGCGCTCTCCATTCAGCAACTTCGAGACGAGATTTTCGTATTTTGGGTGCGGTATTCTGTGGCGGAGGAGTGCCTGCACATGCCATCAGCGCATAGCGATGGGTTCAGGGAGGAAGGGCACCTTGTTGATGGTGGGCACAAATATGGCAAAATCAGATCCTAGCTGGACAAGTAGCGAGCACAGGGTATCGAGCACAGCCATTCTTAGTTCATTATTTGAAGAGGTCAGCACGCGCACCAGGGGATGAATGATACGCGACGCGTGGTCTGAGAAATTAACGCGGTTCGAAAGCCCATCTATTGTAACTATAGCGCGTTTGCGCAGTGGAGTCGACGCGTCAGGTCGCTCGTACGTTTTCACGATGATTGGAATGACCAGATGCAAGTACTCCTCGATGTTCGAGCCGAACGTCAAGAAAGCGTCAAACACCTTGATTTGGGTTGCCGAGCGCTTGTCATTCAGTTCCCCATCAAATACCTTCAGGATAAGCGGCAGGATCGTTGGCAGAAACGGCCTGAACTCTGCGTCAAGAGCTTTGCCAAGCGACTCGATGAGTGAGACGAGTGGGAGCTGTAATGACTGGTTTTCCCAGAGGTCTGTAACAAGCCCAAAAATATCGGGCATATATTTGCGGACGTGCTGCTTGATGATACCAATGAGGATGGCAAGCTGCTGCAGATGGAATTCTTGCAAGCGCGCAGCAGAGCTTCGAGTCACGGCCGCAAAGGCTGGGATGATCTAGGAGGCATCCAACTGGGTTGTCTTTCATAAGTCGCAATCGGCACTTACTCACCTGGGGTAAGAACGTTACACATTTGAGGCCTTGCGTCTTGAAGATGGACATTATAGCCTCAATTACAGTGTGATGCTGGTTGCTGAGCGATTGGTCCTTCAGGATGCTGAGCAGTGCATTGACGACCACCGTTTGGTAGTAGTCATCTGACGCCGAAGACGTTGTATGGGTAAGATTAATTGCGGCGGCAACGGGGGCCTGAGTTTCATTCGACTCCTCGTCGGGTCTTGTCTGCAACAGCGATCATCTGACCAACTCCCCTTTTCTCGGGTATTGTGACGCACCTTGCGTCTGTAAGGGTCCAGGGCGCCTATGATTCCAAGCACTTTTATCACCTCCCGACGCACCGACGAGTTCGGTTCGCTCTTCAATATCCGACCGAAGATCTGCAGCAATTGGGGATACTCTACTAGCGGTTGTATCACATATCCCGTGCTCGAGCACACTTGCCCGAACGCGTGCAATGCGGCGTCGCGCTTCACAATGCTCGAATCCGCGAGCTTCGCAAGAATGATATCCATCAACTCGGGAACATGTGGGTTACGTCCTCGCCTCCCACGCAGGTCAACTCGCCAAGACACATCAACACATTAGCAGCAACAGTTGAGTTAGGGTCGCTGGCTTTCTGCAGCAGCACACGTAGCATCGGGAGCGCGTAGGGCTTGATCAGGCGCTGGGTTGCGCTTACGAGGAGCGTCAATAGCCTTGTGCAGTCTTCGCGGTTGCGCCTGGTGTCTTCATTAATAGATAAGACGCATCAATCAGAAGACGGCACTCACGTGACAGTCGAATATTCGAGCTCGGTGAGCAGTTGGATGAGGGACTTGCGTAGAGAAGGCATGACATAGGCCGGGTTGTGCAATGCAAGACGCCCAATAAGGCCCACAGCCGTCTCACGGTTCTCGAAGACCTCGTCGTTGAGCGCAATGAAGAGAGAGCGAACATTCTCTGCCTGCGCTAGGTGCTTGTCAAACTGTTCGTGCAAATTCGCCAGAACAGCCTGTCGGATTGTTGCGTCTGAATATGAGAGGTCAGTTGATCTCGCAAAGACATCCAAGAAGGCAACAAACCCGGGTCTGCGATACCCACTGTGAGCAGCTTATCAATGACATCGCTGATGATCTCAATGGAGTTATTGCTGCCCTGGAAGCAGATAGGGTCACGCCTGAAGACACTGCAGCAAGTTAGTGCTGCCGCCTTCCGCACTTCTGGATGGTCTTCTTCGAGATACGGTAGGGCACAGTTACGCACAAACTCGTTGAGAACATGCCCTGCGTTCATATGAGCGTCCCAATAGCGTGGCAGTTCGCAACGACATACCACTGAAGTCAAATTCCCCGAGGATAGTGAGGGCGAGGGTGATCAACTCAGGGCTTTTTGTCGTACCAGCGTTCTGTTAGCCAAATGAGCGCGTCGTCGGTATTCAGAGAGGCAGTCTTACCTGAGACGTGTTAAGATCGCGAGAGTTCGTGGAAACATTCCCCGCATGAGAACTGGCGGTGCGCCAAGAGGCTTGTACGGTTTGTCACTGAGGATCATCGAAAGCATATCTAAAGGCGATCTATGACACGAAATTAGACCGCCGAAGACAAAGTTGAGGGGAAACTTGCCCTGTATGGTCTTCAAAAGAGGTGGAATGTTCTTGGCGATTTCAATTAGAGCATGATGAAGAGGCTCGCTCAGTCCGCACGCAAACATTAGGTCGAGTTGGTCATGCAGAAGCTTGGTCAAGTTTGGGCCGACGGCGGCAGCCAACATTCCAACACATTGAAACATGGGTTCTTCAGACGGCGCCTTCTTCCTGGCATAGAATGAGGAAAGTATAAATGACGGCGTAAACACATGTGGCCTACCCTCGATTCTGCAGGCCGAGCTTGACTTGCTGCATGATGGAATCAAGAAAAGGTTTCATGTCGCTGCCAACAGCCTTTGCGATGTGCCCAATAGCGATAAATGCTTAAAAGTGGTCAGGGTGAGATTGGTAGATTGGTCGGTAAGGCATACCAAACGAGCGCTCATTAGATTTGCTGAGAAGAGTAAGAAGATGGCCCATCGCTTTGTGGAGGAAGTGTTCACTGAATGTCTGCGTGTCGTACACTGCAAGGGTAGGAATAAGGGTGATGACCATCTTCCGCACTAAAGGATCTCGGGAAGTCCGGAAGCGTAAAATGCTTTCTGCTGTGTCCATGAAATTCTCGCGCATGAACTCACGGGACTAAGAATTGGAGGGATCTCTTAGGAAGTAAAAGCTTACCATGCCACCGTGGAGTAGCAGCTCCCGATATGTAAGCAGTGAGCCGTGGATGATCTCGGGCTGGCTAGTTTTGAGGCCAGCTTGTGCGTCTGCTAGGATCTTCGAGAGGTGAGCACTCCTGCCCTGACGTTCCCTCTGGGCAATAATCTCAAGGCACGCCGCGAGAAGTTCCGCTGCACCTTCCCGGACAATCACGCGCGGGTCTCGAAGAGGCATAAGAATCTTGTCAAAGACGAGATCGATGTGTGAATGGAAGTAGACTGGACTATTTCGAGCGAGTTCTTTCAATATGAGCACCCCAGCATATCGGCCAGGCTCTTGCTTGTCCCCTTGTAGTAAGCCAATGGCAGCCGGTACTTCATAATCCATGAAATGCTCCCCAAAAGCTGCGCCGCCAATCTCCGCAATCTGCCCGAGGGTCTTGGAGGCAGCAAGCATGACATTGAGATCGCCATTGGGCAAGAGGGATTTCACATAATTATAGAAGCGGAAAAGATTGTGCTTGAACTCGATAGTTTCTTCCCCATCGACGTCAAGAAGATGGTCTGAGACGATCAGAGTTTGTACGCCAAAACATGATCGAATAAGCGCACCAATGGCGAGAATACCCCCCAATTTATCATGGTTGTGGGGACTATGTACGAGGTCAAACAACCTTTGGTTAATGGAGTCTTCCCATAGTTTGGCCGCGGCGTCTGAGGACATTTCTCCGACCTTTGTGGCGACCTAAGGAGAATGCACTTAAGTTAATTGGACAAGCAGAAGGAGCGGTGGTGATGGAAGAACGTACATATCGTCTTAATTCGTGAGCGGATTGAAGACGAGTATCTGAACTTTTGCTCCTAAGACCAAGAAAAATAGCATTTAGTATGTCCGTCTGCTGCGACACAGACGGAGTGGCCATTATGAAGGGAGGGAGGGAAAGAGAGGGAGGAGGAAGGGTGAGACCTCGTGATTGGATCTAGTGCTATGCTAAGAGTGTAAATGACACGTTGTATACGTAATCAGGAAGAATCCGGCCCGGTCCCAAATTACCCTACCGACAGTCGCGGCTTAACCTCCCCTCCCTTGGTTTTGTTTAATGACATGTCCTCACACCTAAATGGAGACGCTTTGCGTCCACGCGCCACGGTTGCCAACGGTTCCTCAACCAAAACATTGATCCCCACAAACAGTGTTACAACAAAGGATGGTGTCGTCAAAGTCCGGATAGATCCAACGTTGATGGTAGCGGATGTAGTGAAGCAGCTTGTCGCAAACCTACAGATCAAGCAACCCCCTTCCGATTTCGCGCTAAGAGACGAGGATGACGAACTGGTGACAAACGAAAACTTGAGAAAGATGATCAAGTCGAAGGCTAAGCTGAAGTTACGCAGCAGAACGCCTAAAACCTGGTCCACCATTGATCCTTTCTCTATTTAGACTCGTTAATTCTGCTTTAGTAGAGGCTCGAGAAATACACGAGAAACTCCTCCTTCGTGAAGAAAAGAGCTTCCGCCTGGCACTGTTTTCCCTTCAACGCTACCTTCACGTAGGCTATCATCCCACACTCCATTCGGGTGCACAATATAAGATAAGATTTCCAGAAGAGGATTTTGCCAACGAATTTCTCAAGCGAGATGGCGTTCGTATATTGGTCGACGTCATCACAACCAGTTATGGGAATACGCTCGCGGTGCGTCATTCCATCTTGACGGTTATTCTGCCTGTCTCATCTTGGGAGTAGTATGCACTCACGGCAATGAAAAACCTGATGGATCTCGAGTACGGTTGGGCAGCGCTAGACAGTAATTTCATCTTCAAAGTCGTCCCAGATTATCGCTTCACCTCAGTCACTTATCAATGTTGCCGCCTGCCACCGCAATCCTTAAACGTCTTGTCGAGGCAGACCCAGCGAGCGCACCAGGACACTGGTAGCGAGTTCGAGCCGTTCACCACCTGCCGCACCCCCAGGCTCTGTCTACCGTTACGGCTTTGACGTCGTTTTCGAGCAGATGCGCAAAGAACCGGGTCTCCTTGAAACTGTCGTCAGTCGACTGGGCACAGCAGATACTGCGCTTGCGCTAAATAGGTGTGTGGTGCATGTGCACATGAGAGCTCAATGATGCTAACCCCTCGAGCCGGATAGTGTAATGTTGATCAACTCGCTCCTGGCGCATGCTACGGATACGTGGTGGGAGTCTTCATTTCGCAACTAGAACGGCTGAATACGCGAAAAGCGATTATTGTGAGTCCTCTCGCGCTCTGTGACGCAGTGTGAACTCACATTATTTCTAACCCAGCACCTTATGACCTCGCACACGATTGAGGACCTGACTTCCTGTGTGCTCGACTTTCAGGGTAACATGGCACGCTTGATTTATCGCAAGAAAACGACACTTGTTGAGCCAGATGTCGAGGAAACGCATGCCGCAGCGCTCGACTATATCTGGACAAACTCCCACTTGCAAGTAGAGACATCGCCAAATGGCACCCCGCTTAAATGGCGCCAGCTTGGGTTCGCGTCTGAGAACCTCAGTCATGAGTTTAGCGAAGCTGGGGTGCTCGGACTCGACTGCTTGGTGAGGTTCTACTTTATCGAACGAACGAGCGCCGTTGATACTCCAGGAAATAGAAATATTTTGTGCAGAGTGACCCAGAGTTCTTTTCCAAAGTCGTACAAGAGCAGAATTCACGGCCGTCCCAGCGACAATGTCCGCTCGCACGTGCATCTAACGAGGTTGTTGAGCTTTTATCGGAGTATTGGGGTGTTTTGGCTCCTGGATGCACGTTATTCACGTTGATGTGCTTCTGGAGATATCCTGATATTGCTACGGGCTCCTAGATGCGACTTCTCCCGTCTTCCAACCATTCTTCCTCAACTTTTATAAGGTCCACGCCCTGGCTACCAATTTTTTTCTGCAGATGTGGAACGAGAGCGGTGCGGCGATAGCAGACTTCACCAGAGTCGTGGCCCTCGTACGGAGCCAGTGCGTCTTCTTAAGCGCTACAAAGTCACAATTAACGTATGAACGCACGTAGAGTGAAGGTTGCGCTGCGCCAGGAACACTTGCGCCCATGGCATGAGATGGTGCAAGACTTTTCTGACTGCGAGTATCGCGGCGTGCGCGACCGACAGATGAAGGAGCTCGAGGAGGAGGACGACCTTTTGAGCAAAATACCCGTCCGCAACTTGCGTGCGAAGCTGTACAAAGAGTCCAAAGAGTTCGTGCGTCAACAACGGATCCATTGCCTCCTAGAGGGTGCATGGTTCCTCAACGCTGTGCCGGTCACCGCACCCGCGTCACGGCGGCCTGCACGGCCGTGGAGATTCATGCGTCTCGTACGTCCCCACGTTTCTCTTGCCCTGCATCCACATCTACGTCCTGAGGGCACCGCGCACGTTATATATAGGACAACAGCCTGAAGCACCTCCACTATGTTGACAGCCAGTCCAAATTTCCGGTGCGCAGCGGGCTCGAGGATTTGCCCGAACGCATCGACCTTGCGCTGATCATCGAAATTGCGACTGCGAACTGCGCACTTCCGTCAGACGGCGGGGGAGGGTCGGGCCCGCCGCCGCTCGTGGCGTCACCACTGTCCTTCTCGTTGCTCACGTCGGAAGGTTCATTGGCGGATGCGATCGCGCCGGACGTGTCGCGCTGGGCAGACTGGACAGACGGATTGAACATGCTCCGACGCGATAGTGGGCATGTCTCTTCGAAGGAGACTGCGGACTTCATCCAGGCGTTGACAGAGATCGGACTTAGAATCAAGTTGCTTGGTGCGTGCACACACTCATGTCCTTTCACAGTTTTGCGTAGCTAACCGTAGATCATAGATTTGTCTGGTGACAAGGTGGAGATACCAAGCGGACTGACTGCAGGACCGCCGCCTGCAAACAGCGACTTCTTTTTTTCAGATTTATATGATCCCCAATAATCCGTGCACAAGTCTTACGCGCACTTGTGCACTGGTAGTGTAAATATGCGGTATATGTGTCGCGTAAACTGCATCTTTTTATTGTTCTTTCTTTCGTTCTTTCATCATCTCGCGGAGGCTGTGGTGGTGTGTGCGCAAGCGCAATGATGTGATTTCGTGATTTTTCGAACAAGCCAGCTGAGCCGTAGCGGGTAAGACACAAGAAGCTTCATGAGAAATGCAGTTGATGCAGGTGAAGATAGGGATTGCGGCGTGTAGAGATGCAAAGTACAAAAGCAAGTGTTGAACTACCGGGGGTTGAACCCGATGCGTAGAATTAAGTAGCAGATCCAAAATATATGAGTGAGGGAGGTGACGAGGGTTGTTAGTAAGGACTGCAAGGGGTCGATGTTAGTTCGCATGACCGTTGGTAATGAGGGCATGGTCATTGGCGGTGATCGTACGGCGGGTGGAAAACTCTTCCTCAAGCTTGAAGAAGGGTTCAAAGATATTGTCGGGTGAATGAAAGTCATTTTGCACGATGTTGACGAGTAACGCATTGTCCACAATTCAGAAATTATTTTGCGTGAAGGCGAGCCTGGCTCATAGACCTTCGCCCACTGGTGGCCTAGCTCATATGCCTCGTCCTGTACGTGGTGATATCAGAGAGTGGATACCCGACGCTTGTAGCCAACACACCTTCCACGCCATGAAGCTGATCGCCTCCACAATGGTAGGTTGAATAACCTCCTTGCCGGGGAAAACGCCCCATGTGACGGCGTTAGGCCCCTCGCTCGTTGTGTTCGTGCGCAAATCCCCGCGTCTGTTCGTTATATAATATGTGATCCCGGTATCGCGCTCGATGTGAGGGATGAGCGCATCCAGTAGCTCAGGGGATGCAAAGAACTCGAGGTACGCTTTCTGGTACACATACCCGTTGCTTGGTCCCCAGCCGAAGGTCTTATCGTCACTGCGCTCACCGTTCACGGCTGGTTGGGAGTTGATCGTGAGGAAACCAAGTCTGTTGATCCTTGCCAGCTGTTGCGCAATGACGGACGTCTCGCTGAGCACGGGCTGGTCTGACCAAGGCAGTGCGGACAGCTGGTTCAAACAAAACTTCTCGAAAAGGTCCGTAATCTCCTTGAAGGTCGTGGGGTGGCCCCAAAGTTTGATTGCGTCTTCTCTCTACAAGAGGAAACAGTTAAGCGGAAGTATCATGATATGCAAAGGGACCACACAGTTTGTTTGAGGGAGACACCATAGCCGTCTAGTTCGCCATACGCAGGGCTGCGCGAGTCCCCAAATCGACCATTGGGGTACTCGTCCCAATCTTCCGTGCGGGAGAGGTACGACTTGGTGCGGTTTGCCCAGAAGATCGGACGAATGGTTTCCGACCGTCGTGCGGGCGTGAGTGACTACATAATTTACAGGCCAATCAAATTGAAGTGGTGTAACAGGGGAGAGTATCTCACTTGGCGCCATGGAAGGGGTTTGAGCGTCTCGATGCGAGGAACGAGGTGCAGTTCCTCCAGGAGCAAGCGTGTCCCACGCTCGAGATTCATAGTATAAAAGTGGAGACCTTGGACACCGATGGGCGCTGCCAGGATCTTCCGGCACATGTCTGCAACGAGCTTGGTACCAATCTCGCGCACCTTTTCGTCGTTGTTCTTGTATGGCTCGAGCGCATCAAGGTATGACTGTGGAATGATCGTTTTTGCGACGGCAGTAGCCGCACGCAGGAAGCCATTCCAAGTCTGAATCGGCATAATCCCGGTACGATCGGAACTGTTATACCCGCAGCACGAACGGTGTGGGCCCAATCGATGAACATGTCACCGTCGTAAAACATCTGGGTGAAAATAAAATCTGCGCCGGCTTCAACCTTCTCCTTCAGGTATGTCATCTCCTGGCGCGTTCCTCTGGCGGGAGCGTGTGGGTTTGCGGTAACCGGCAACAGCGATGTCAAAGTAATTGCCGTACTCCTTCCGGATGTACCGTACAAGGTCAACCCATGCTCAAAGCCACCCTCGACAGCTTCCCAGTCATCTTTTCCGCGGCGGGTCGCCACGCAAGGCGAGAATATTACGACAACCTGACAACTTTGCCTCCTGCAACAAAAATAAGCCGAGCACCCAATGGACAGCGAAGCACATACGCGCAGAGCGATGTCCACCTTCTCTGAGGGCATATTTGTACAGGTCAGATGCATGCACGTCTCAATTCCGATTGTGCTCTGGCACGTCTTGACGAGCTCAGTAGTCAAATCAGACGTCCGTCCCCGGCATTCCTATACTGTGAACTCAGTCTTTCCGACAGGATATGGCAGGTGACAGAGCCCACCATGTGATGTCGATGAACTCTGGACCGAGACCTCGCATGCGCTCTATACGGTCGAGAAGATTTTGAAGACCCTGAAATAACTAGATGAGGGACAAAAAGCCCTACATCTGACGGACTGGAAACATACCTGGGCCGTGCGAGGAGGGAAATATTCGAATGACCACCATACCTTACCCTCCTTGGTAGATTGCTGGATTTTTGACTAATTTTCATGATCGCGTGACGTCGTTAATATGACTGGAAAGAAAGATGGGATATGAAGGCAGCCCAATGAAATAAAGAATGGGTTGGTGGAAAGGGGAGAGAGAGAAGGAACGAGGGAGGCGAGCAAGTACGAGTTGACCGCTTCGCTTATTGGACAGTGACAGACAGGACGAGACACGATGTCAAGGTCGCTTAGATTTATTAGTAGGGCGGGGCCTACCTGACGTGATCAGTTTCATGTAGTGCGCCACGACACAATTGTACAACTGTTCAATTTTCGTGTTTATATCCTATCATTATAATATATGAACAGGTATTAGGTATATATATATATACACTGATAGTTAAACTCCAATCTCTTCGTCATGAACGAGTAAGACGACGCATATCGTGAAAACCACGGCAGCGATAACTAACATGATGATAAAGTGGGGCCTTCCGTAGAATGAGCGCCATCCTCAGTAGATTACGGTCAGATCGGAACGCTTACTCTGTTGAAACCAAAAAGGCTCGCCTGGCGCGCATGTCACGAATCCCAGACTCATACTCCCAACAACCCGTACCAATTACAATGAGCGCCGCAGCAACCTCGATGGAGGCCAAAGGAATATCAAGCCCATGATTCTGTTGCTTCTCGTGTTCCCCTGGATTTTCTGGGCCAGGAAGGCGCGCATTGAGCAAGGCTGAGGAGGCGAGAAGCATCAAGAGCAGCCCCAGCCTTGCATGGGAGAGAAAATTCCTCTCAAGCATGCAGTAATCGCGAGCGGTGCTGCCGTAATTCTCGATCGATGTTTGCATGCAGGATGTTGTGTTTTCTTTTCTAATGACATATGAGTAGTGGTGAGGATGAAAATGCCAAAGTGTCAAAAAAAAGTCAAATATCCATTCCTGTTCACGTGACTCTTTCTGTAGCGCGTCTTGCGTGTTTGTCATTATTTTGAATGAAAGTTGAAAGTTGAAAGTTGAAAGTGAGAGTTGAGTTGAGTTTTGCCGAATCTCGCTCTTGAGCCTCATCTGGGCAAGGCACACACGTCGTCTCTTCAAATCTCTTTTCACGACACTTTATTCCACGACACCTTACGATCTTACGTCTCTTGTACAGTCACAATGGGCTTTTTTCAGAAATTTTATCCCTAGGAAGCAGGAGGAGCAAGAAGCGTCGTACCGCCGAGACGCATACTGCTCCCCCTTTAAGTAGAGAAGAGATGCGCAGGCAGCAACAGGAACAAGAAGAAGTCGCTAGCCGCCTTCTGCGATCGTCCTCTCTCCGGTATGCTGTGGTTAACGAGGTTGACTACTCTTCTCTGCCACCCCTCCGTGAGCAGTCCTGCTAGTATTTGAGTGCGAGCGCCTCTGACTTTCAAGAATGTGTATTAGCACATCCTATTAACAGCCTAAGTCAGACACAGACGCAGAGGGATCCTCCGCGCCGTTCTGCAAGCATACAGACACGCCGTACATACACCGTCACCATTCGTGACAGGAGAGTTGAAGCACTTACAGAATTTCCTAATGCGAACCCACCTCTTGACACGCCTAGACGTTCTTCTCATGAGTTGGCGAACCCATCTAGCCAAGTGCCTAGGTTTCCACCTGTCACTCCCAAAGACCAAAACCGTTTGCACATGCTAAGACAGGATCCATCAGTCGCAAGCTTACTTGATATGTACGACAATCAAGGGCGCCTTGACAGCAGAGTGTTTTCAAATACCCCATCTGCCGCTGAGAAAGAATCTTCCAAAGACGGTCGTGCTCAGGTCAAGCGAGGCGGTTCAACCCTTCGCCAGTTGCTCGGTAACCCAGAATCAACAGGACGTTCCAGCACCACAGAGGGCGATATATCGTGGGCTGAAGGTTTTCTTCGGTACGACTGGGTCCAATTTTAAAATTGGCTTTTTGCTGATATCTCTGGTGCCTGCAGGGAAGTCGGACGGAGTGACATCGAATCCACAGCCTCTTCATTCTACCTAGAGACTCCCAGAGACTTGACCATCGGCAATTGCGTTCCCCATGGCGATGGTCTTGATATTTCGTCGTCCTCCGACATCCCCCAATCCGCTCATCTCAACGTTTCTCCTGCCATTTCTTCCATGGCTGTGGAACTCAGCTATACATCCGATGAGAACCCGGTTCTGGCTTCAAAGCGCACCACCGAACATGAGATCCGGCCAGCTGCAGAAGTGTTTGGATTCCTCTTGGAAAAACGATGCCCACAAAATCTGGACACAGAAACACAGTTGGCCATGCCCGCCACTACCCGGGGACTCGAGTCATCAACAAGCTTGGTCTGTACTATACCGGCAACACCTTCAAACTGCAAGCAGTCACCACATTTGGGTGTTTTACAACCGGCAGGGGTTTCTCCTACAACCAATACACCATCCTCTATCGGCTCCATCCTAGCTGATCCTCCACACACCGCGACCATTCTCAATCACACACGCATACCCGTCGCTCACGGGAAACTGCCGGAAAGTTCCCGTGCAGGCCAACTTACTGTGACAGCCATTGCTACCCGCTCCAGCCGCATACCTCGTGGACGAAGCAGCCTTCAGATCCCAAGTAGCACGCTTACACCCGCATCTGAAACTAATCTGTTTTCCTCTCCTCCAAGGGAACTTGTCAAACCGACTCTAATTCCAGCACACGATGGTGACGTGCTTCGGTCGTCGACTAATATTTCTGGGCGTACCCCCGCTGTTCCCTCCCCCCGCCTGTCGCTTCCAAACAGGACGTCGGATTTGCGCCAGTACAGATCCGTCATGGACACCGTCGCAATGCGTCAAATGGCTCGAGAAAGCCAATCCCCAATCTTTGGAGTGCGGTTGCTGACAGTCAAGGCGCAGCACGCGTCAAGGGGTTGGGTTCAGATGACGGTAAAGAGAATAATACCACCCCCATAAATGGCGAGAGTGTTGGATTAAGTACGTCATCTTTCACCCTCTTGTACGACACTGTCACTTCACACTCAAGCACAGATTCTTTAGGGAACCCGAAGTCCCGTTTACCAATGACCCCTTCGCGTGAGCGGGCTCTATTCTCATCGGCCCCGTCACCCGCATCATCATCAGAATTATCACCTCTTGGCCAGAAGATGATGGCTGACCTGCGAAAGCAGCGCGTGGGGCGCGGCGAGCGTAGGAAGAACCGACTTGCCGAGGTTGTGACGCGTGTATGATACCTTTAAAAAAAGACAAGACGTTATTTCTTTCCCCTCTTTTCCTGTTTTCTTCACACATAACTTATCCGTTCTGCGTTCCCAACGATGTCTCGCTTGGTTTTGGACGGTCGCATGTTTCTTCATTTTTGTATATTCTTGTATCAGTCTCAGTCTCAGTCATGACTCATGGCTTATGTTGTCAAAATTTTGAGGCTAATTTTGAGGCTTCTTTCACATGTCCATGTGTTTTGCTTATTTCATCAGGGGTAGGGGTGGGTGAACCTATTTCCGCACCGCACTGCCATCCTGCCGTCCTGCCGTACCTGCGTGTGGTGTTGTACAGTACACCACATCCAAATCCACCACGCGCTATCAGTATCAGCATCAGTATTCGTCTCACCCCTTAGCAATTTTCAACACATCCATCATTCCTTTGGATAGTGAAGAAGAGGAGCACTACGAGATGGTGCAAACATATCATGCCGTGCCAGTTTCCGCAGAGCCCAATGACGTCGATGACGGTCGAGCGGACGAGCACGAAGGAAGCGCATTGCTCGGGGATAGAGCTTCGACCACCGGGCTGGCAGCGAGCGATACGCACAAAGAGGGTCATGCAACGCTTACGAGCAGCGTAGGCAATCTCGCGAACACCATCATAGGCAGTGGTGCGTGCTTTGTGCTCCCTCCGCCCCTATCATCACACTCTTACAACTGTCGACACCGCTTTCAAAGGCATGCTCACCTTTCCTCGAGTATGTTCGGTACCTGCCCCGCCGTTTGTAGTCGTCATAACCTTGTATAGGCCCTTGCTTCTGCGGGTATCATCCCTGGCATGCTGACCTGTGTCTTTTCTGGTGCCGTTGGCGGATTTGGTCTGTATCTCCTCTCCGCGTGCGCACGCAAGGCACCGCACCGCCGCACGTCCTTCTTTGCAGTCGCAAGTCTTACGTTCCCTCGTGCGGCTGTCTTCTTCGACGCGGCTATTGCTATCAAGTGCTTTGGGGTGTCCAGTAGGTGCGTGCTGTATTGTGCACAGGAAGTGGGGTCGCACTGGCTGATAGATGTGGATAGTTACCTCATCATTATCAAGTCTCTCCTTCCGAATGTTGTCGCATCGTTGTATCACGACCTTACACCCCCTGATATAAACCCACCGGAGTGGGCACTCAGCGGGCGTGTTTGGATCAGTCTTCTAATGGTTGTGCTCTTGCCATTATCGTTTCTTCGCCGTTTAGACAGCCTTAGACATACAAGCTACATCGCTCTCTTCTCCTGCGGTGAGTGCCCTATGCCTTGAAACACGGTGAATAATGCTGAACTGTTCGTTTGTCAATTCCAGCATACCTCGTTCTAATTGTGATTGTATGCTATTTCCGCCCTTTGAAAGGGATGGTACCACCTGGAGAGATCCATTTAATCAAATTTACGCCTAGCTTCATCTCGACATTCCCTATCCAAGTGTTCGCGTTCACCTGTGCGCAGAATGTAAAGTCCATCTTTTTATATGGCAGCTCGGCTACGGTACTCATGCCGACGGGCGGACAGCTTTTTCCCATCTTCAATGAGCTTAAGGCCAATTCACAGAAACGCATGAACATTGTCATCGGAACTGCCATTGGCTCCGCAACTGTCTCCTACGAAATCATCGCAGTCTTCGGCTATCTTACATTTGGCACTCACGTGGGTGCTTGATATATCATGCCGACTTCCCATTCAGGGTTCCTATGCAGGTCGGCGCAAACATCATTGCGATGTACCCATCGACCTCGTTATTTATCGCTGTTGGGCAGCTTGCCATCGCAATCCTTGTCCTCTTCTCGTACCCGCTACAAGTCCACCCATGCAGGAATTGCCTCGATAAGGTGTTCCATTTTGGTTCAACGACTGACAAGTTCGGGCACGAAGGCGTCGAGGATGAGCACGGAGCAGGCGATATGACGCCACTGAAGCACACCGTACTAACGGCTGCGGTTGTCGCTGGTACCTTTAGTATTGCTTATTTCGTCGATAACCTCGAGATGGGTGGGTGTTCCTTTTAATGACCATACATTCCTGCGAGCTGACGGCGTGCAGTGCTGTCTTTTGTCGGGGCTACGGGTTCAACGACTATTTCATTCATCCTCCCAGGTCTGTTCTACTGGAAGGTGAACGATTCAAGCTATTCTCCACGGGCCAACCTGACACAGTTCATCCCAGTTGACAAAGGACGATCCGAACAGGAACAAGTTACTCAACACTGGTGCACTCGCGCTGATCTGCTATGGGTTCCTTATTCTCATATTTTGGTGGGTTCCCAAACTATCCTCCTAGAAAACTAGGTTCGTTTTTCTAACAAGGTCACGACAGCTTGAGCTATAATATCTACAACATCGTGCACCCCACCGGGGGGACTGGACTGGCTTAGAAGATATCATGTGCCTATTTTACCATGTTACCTTTGATTTCTCAGGCTGTACAAGTAATCGCTAACTTCCGTGGGCCATACATATAAGCGTATAAAGTGGGAGGTGTCCTGGATGCGCATTTTTGGCATCCCGGACCGTTTGAAAGCCATCCTGAGGGCGCACGCGTTATTGCAAGTCGACCTTCTTAGATATAGATAAGATAAGAAGGAGTCCGGACCGTTCTGACCCGGTCCATGCGATGCAAAAGTAGTTGCTGCCCTACGCAGCAATGGACACTGATAGATACACGCGGCCATTATTTGAGTAATACAAATTGAT